>JAJJID010000622.1:0-18558 GCA_022204955.1 Macrophomina pseudophaseolina
CCAGCCATGGGCAAATGTCTGGTGGTGCTGTTATGTCCGGGACGTTTGGGCTTCATTGTTTTTGGGAAGACCGACCCGCGTCAAATCCGCTGAAAGCGATGCTCCGATGCCAGATATCAACGAGCTTCCGACACTGCTGCAGGGTCTTTCTGCGCAAGTGAAAGAAAAGTATATCCCAAAAGAGATGGAAGAACTGCTGCGACTTTGGCGTATTCTTCTGGAAATTACCATTGTCCTTGAGGACGTCCTTACTGTTTGTTATCGGAAAAGCTCGTCGACACCCGCCAATACCGGAATTCGTGTTCTCATGGACCGCTTCAGCACATGCGAGGAAAAACTGCGGACCTTTCCTCCGCGGACAAGTCGCCTGCTAGACTTACAATACTATCAGGTGGACATCATGATGCAGTAATTCTATACCCTGTCATCGGGCAAGGTGCTTTGGCATTGACATACCGCTGTAGGGCGGTCAAAATTACTCTGTACAAGCCGTATCTCCTCCCTCGAACAGAAAAGGCGACCTCACAATTGCATTCTCATTATCCGTTGGCTATCCAAAAAGTCAGAGAGGCCGCCAACGAAGCGAATGCCGTTCTGAACAAAATGGCTACTGCAGGCGTAATTGACTCATGTCAATCGTCTTTGTATGTGTTTTGCGGTGTGATTTCGAAGCGCGTAGTTGACTTTTTCCTAGCATCATTGCTCTCGTTCCGGTCATGCAGATACATCTGTATGATGCCGCTTCCAAGGACCACCTGACCAAGCAGTTGGGACTTCGTCGATTAGAGTTTTGCATGACCCTTTGCGAAGAGTTACAGAAGACCTTTTTTGGAGCCAGCATAATTTCGAGCTTCTTCTCCGGTGCCCTGGTGAAGATGACGGAAAACGCTTCTGCCTCTCAAGATTGGCTTGAAGGATGCCAGACTCCCGGGGAAAGTTCTCTATATCGCTGGCCTGATTCCGAAGTGGACATGGGCAACGTCGAACGGCCAGACACCAACGTTTACGGCGATGAAACTGCAAGTGGAGAGCAGATACCTGTAACACAGACGCTCGAAAGACGGTGGACAATAGAGTATGTCCCGCACCGTGATCTACTTGCAGTAAGCATTATACTTATGTGCGCAGGAGCCCCACGATCGATCAAGATGGCATGATGACCTCGCTCCTCGGCTCATACGGCTTGACAGACCTCTGGAATTTACAGAACAACCCCTCTTTCTAGATCAATAGATACCAGTTCACTGTTTTCAAGAAGCAAATCAGTTTCTTCTAAAACTGAATGGGTGCTTGATGTCACTGGAGACCGCGTTGGTATTGATGCTTGGCCACGGCTCAATCAGAACCTTCGCACGCCGCGGTTACCCAGTGCACACAAATGCAGTCAACATCATAGGCCTGCATTCCCCTACTGAGTCTTAACTGTGGAATCAGGCACCTTTGAGTAGTTTTGCGTATTTCTTGGGCTCAATTTCTATTTAAGTTATCTGCGTTCCGCCGTAAGGGCTTTACACCTATCAGTTTACTAAATATCCGTCCGTTGCCAATTTTCGGCCGCAAGCAGCGAGAAGCGTGAAACTAATCAGCATCAAAATCGATCTTACAAAAGCTTCGTAGTGCGGCGCAGCCTACAGCATCGTTTAGGAGACTTTTGCGACGATATCTGTATCAGAGGTCCATATGTTTCAATACAAGGCCTCGCAAACACGGCTGCTATTCTGTACTTCCTTCCTCAATCTCGGAGCGCCTTCTCGGACTTCTCAATGGCGAGGCAGCACCATCATCATTCTTATTGTTAGTCTTTGCAGATTGCAATGTGTCAGATGCTGCATTGGTGACGTAACATTCTTCATGAGAATTTGAATGTGAGACAGGGCGGCGTCCATGCTCTGCATCACTTAGAAAGCTAATGCCCAGGAAGCAACATGCAAGGACTGATTTGCATGCGCCTCACCTCGGCAATGCTACTTTTCCCGTGGAGTGAACGGAAAAGTGGGTGCAGCGCGATTCCCGTCGGATGCGGCGAATTTGATGCTTTGGGCGAGCCGTACCGCTTCCGCATGCACGTAAGCGAACAGGATGTGGGTGCGGAGGTACACACATGACGTGATTGGCCGGTACAGATAACTAAAGTCCATGTGATAGCAGCAGCTCTTGCATGCAGCGATGCGCGTTCGGACTTCGATCTGAACTCGCCACACTTCGAGAGCTCGACTTGTAACCTGCATGCTTACGCATCCAGCCGACAGGACAGTGCTGTTGACGAAGCAATCTCATTGACCGAGCTCAGCGGGGCTACAATGCTCGATCGTCCCCCCTCTTGCCATGCTGATACCAAGTGAACAAGAGCTGCAGCGCAGAGCAATCTTGGGACACAAGTGACTTGGCGGAATTTCCGTTTTGACGTTTCCCGCTGCGACTCCTACGCATGGAGCAAGCGACCGAATGGCAGGTCTGCTGATAATTATGCACCCATAAGCCAATATTGATCGACCGAAATCACGCGGGCATGATAGTAGCACAGGAGAGTGTGGCAATAGAGATGTGCGGTACATACTTAAACGTAAAGAGTGTCAGGTAGAAGCACAGCTGCATACTTTCTAACCGTTAGCTTTTCAATATGGCCCTTCTCGCTTTTGAAACACTCTCCCCTGTGTCCTCGACGCTTTTAGGCGTCGGGTTCTTCGGACTCGTTGCATATCTGATCAGCCTTATACTGAAAATTGGATCGCGCCCGGCGCACATGCCCCCGGGTCCGCCTACAGTGCCTTTCTGGGGCAATTTAAGACAGGTAATATGCGGTAGCCATAGTTTCACGTCCTTCTGCTGCTGACCGCTAAACTTGCGCAGTTATCTGGCAGCTTCTACCCAGAGAAGATTTACACCGAATGGGCTAAGACATACGGGCCGGTGTTCACAGTTATGAAAGGGAATCAGCCATGGGTCATCGTGAGTGGAGCCGCCGAGGCACATCAGCTCTTCCACAAGTATGGGCAAACGGCCGGACGCCCCAGCAGCAGGATGGAGCTGGCGATGCGGTCGGGGTACGGGCCACAGTTCATGTATGGGCCAAAGTGGCGCATCGCGCGCAAACTCTGGCACGCGGTGCTCAATGTGGGAGCTTCGCGTCAGTATCGCCCATTGCAGCAACTAGAGGCGAAGCAGCTGCTGGCGGACGTGGCACGGGACGGGAAGGCCTGGCGCTCGCACGTTGAGCGATATGGGGCATCATTGGCCACAACTCTGATGAATGGGCACCGCGTCACAGGCAGCGATGATGCAGTCGTCCACGAGATCATGGATGACCTGGCCGTATTCATGCGCCACTACAACCGGACCGCCTGGTTCGACAAACTCCCCGGATTTTGGAGCCTTCCTGAGTGGGCAGTGCCGGCACGTCGAACCGCCAGCCGCATCGCAGCTGATCACACTAAGCTCGTCCTGCGCCACTGGAACGAAACCAAAGAACGAACCGCCAGCGGTTTGTCTCTGCCGTGCTTCAATGCGTCGATTATGGAACGGCTCAAACACAGTGACCTCGCCGGCCGCGTCACCGAGAACGAAGCAGCCGAAATCGGGGAGCTGCTCGTTACGGCGGCAACTGAGACCACCTCAAGCACGCTGAAGAACTGGATCGCAGCAATGATTATGTTTCCGGACGTTCAGAAGAAGGCCCAGGAAGAGGTGGACAGAGTCGTCGGCCCTGATCGCTTACCGGACGACACTGACGCCGTCAACCTGCCATATGTCCGTCAAGTGATTCAAGAGTTCGTCATCCTCCCACTCACAAATACCAATGCTAACCACGAATCTACACGCAGAACACACCGCTGGCTCACTGCCGTGCCCTTGGGCCTCATCCACGCAACCACCGAGCCTGTTACATGGGGCCAATACGTCATCCCCGCCGGTACGCCTCTCGTCCTCAACGCCTACGGAATCCACCTCGATCCAGTTCTCTATCCTTCTCCGCGTACGTTTGACCCAGATCGCTGGACGGGGAAGCTTGAAGCATTGAGCGAGCTGGCCGATGATCGCGTTGGGACGCGCTCCGAAGCGCTGTACGCCTTCGGGGCTGGGAGACGTGTATGCCCTGGTCAGCATGTGGCGGAGCAAGGCCTGTTTCTCGCAGTCGCACGGTGGTTGTGGGCGTTTGATACGGAGAGATGCGGGGATAAGGAGGTGGATCTTGACGCTTACAGGCCTGGAATTGTGGCCTGTTTGGAGAATTTCGAGGCGACTGTGAAGCCGAGGAGTGCAGAGAAGGCGGCATTAGCGGAAAAGTTTTGGAGTAAGGATAAGTCCGAGTTCTTGGATGAGAGAGGGCAGTGGTGTAAGAGCCCGCAGGGAGTTGAAAATGTGATGAGAAGGGCGGTGGGATTTTGAGTGATGAGTTCCGGTCCGCAATCCCCCTTCCACGAGAAACTGCGCGTCAATAAGGAGACATGAGCCGATATATTTGGAAGTGCAATTGAGCAAAGACTTGATAGTTATTCTTTCTTTCGACTGACCATGCTTCTGAAGTGGCCAAGTAGCGTTCAGGGCAGAAGCCAGTCGAAGTCAATGAGTCGTTTCTTTCCCGCAAGACAGAGTAACCATAGATAAATATGAGGCTCTATCAGTGTGAGATTGCTTGCCCTTATTGCGGCCTCTTTGACATATTTAAACCACACCAGGCATGCCTCTTTTGACCCCCGGCTCACCCAGACCGGGCACAACCAAGGGAGCGCTCTTCTCCTTGGGCAATCTGAAGACTGGGAAAAACGACGCGACCTTACTCTTCGGACCGAATGCTTCCTCGACCAGGTAGACCGTTACGCGCCACCAGGCGAGGATGGAGCTGATGATCCAGAAGTACGCCGCGGCCTTCATACCGGCGCGGACCCCACCGCCATACGAAAACAAGCAGAGAGCGATGGTGCTGCCTGTCGCGAGGCAAGCCAGGAGCGAGGCCAGAATTACGTCTCGAGCCGTTGCTGCGAAGGCCTAGGGTTGTTACACGTCAGCGCTTGAATTCGTCGGCAAAAATCAGACGGTACTCACTCCAACCCACGTAAAAGCAGCCACAACTGCAAACCAGCTGGCCAGTTCAGGAAAATGATCATCGATACTTTGGGCCTGTAATGTACCCGTGGCCTGTGAGTGGGTGATTCTTGTTAGCAAACCATAGAAGCATGCTGTTTTTCTTGCCTGTTGGATTTTACTACTGCCGCCTGTCTTGAACAAAAGACAGCATAAAGGTAGAAGCGTGAGAGCATCATGATTCTGTTCAGAGATGTTGCGGATGGATGGGCAAGTAAGAAATGTTAGTACTTACGTTCAAGAGCCACATAACGCCAGCGCTCATCCAGAAAGCACCCCACATTGTATTGATAACCGTTACGAGGACATCCCTTGCTTTGAACCCCTCTATACCAGCAATGAACTGGGCAAGGCCACCCCAAAATGCAACAAAAGGGAAGAATATAGTTGGAGAGTCACCATTTCCCCACCAGTGGGCAATCCACATAGCGGAGACGAATGTGCTGCCAGCGAAACCGGCAAGACCAAGGGCTGCAGGCGGTGCAATTGGCTGCAGAAAAATGCTCACTTGTGGCCTGAGAGCATGTCAGTGAGGTTAAGGCTCACCCATCGTCCTTTACAGAATCAGACATACGTCTGGCCTACCAAAGACTCCAGCTTATCGTTGTTGTTGGATTTCAGCGCCATTTTCGTGCAGACAAGTTTTGGAAAGAATCAGGTATCGAGTCTCATCGGGCGCCTCTTGCAAACGGCCAGCGGTTTCGCATTTATTCGCGTCGTGGTCATGGTCTCCTAGTTATTGTCGAGGGCGTGGTGAGCTGCAGTAACGTCTGCATGAGATCATACGGACATCACAGATGATGATTAGTCAGATCAACGATGGATTCACCCACTTGCCCACTTTCTCCTAACTGTGCAATCATGATCTTCGTCATAATCTCCGGATAAAAGCATAAGAAATAGATCGGGATGTGGATTGCGTATCCGAGGGCGAGTCCGACGGCGACCAAACACCGACACACCCGCGATGGCCCGTGACCGACAATCGGACGTCTGGCTTGCAAACAGAAGGACAGATTTACAACCAAGGCAGCCTGAGTGAGCACGGCTCATTAACATCATGGAAATGTCCCCAACAACAAAAGCATTGTCTGCCGAGCTCCGGAGTGAACTTTAAAGGGCTTGGTGCTGTGAATGTCCGCCAGCCAATCAGAATCTCCGCACGCCGCAAACGCCCGGCGAAAAGAGGTTACTTGCCAGATGGGCGATAACTGGCCAAGAAATGCCGAGGATGTGATTCAGTGTCGAAAACGCTGCAGAATAAATTTCACTCATTGGGGGCGAAGCCAATTTCCAAGGCAATGCAGTGTTATTCTCAATCAACAGCCACGTCCCGAATCATGATTTAGAAGGATACCAAAGCCATTTCTACTGTATATATGGGCTCAAGAAGAAAACGCCTGGGTATACTCCCCCGGCTAGACTCCGTTTCTTTCGCATTGGGTGTGTTGGTACAAATCCTGTCGTAGGTGAATGGTGGCCCGGTCGTCCTGTAACTCGTATACTGTTCGGGACATGCCGCCTGTTTTTCAACGTGGGGCCGTTTCGAAACAGCAGGCCTGACGGTCCTCCTTGCGCCCACTGCCCGCGTCTTCGCAGCAAAATTCCGGCAGGTGGCAATCTTGCATTCGATCATCCTTGCGGCCCGCGCTCTCACGAATGCTTCGAGTCCTCCGGGAACCTCAGCTGGTAGTTGGAATCGGGATGAGCATAAATCTCCCAATCGAGACCCCGCTGCACCATCCTTGTCTTCCCATCCTCTCCCTTGACCTCTTCATAGGCGCTCGGCGCGAAAGCCTGGACCTCTGCCCAATTTCGGATCATGCGGCGCCAGTAGCATGCCTCCGCAGCAGGGGTCAGGTAGCGGTCGCGGAAGGTATCTACGGAATTCTTCGCAATGCGGGCGGCTTCATCGGGATTCGCGCGATAGTACTCGATCTTTTCCTCGAGGTCGGACCAATCGTTGGCGACGTTGATGTAGTTCTGCTTGGCAGTCAGCGATTCTGCCTCACGCCGGAAAGGGCTGAAGGATGCCTACCTGTTCCGGGCCATCGGCGACGAGCAGGTCATAGTAGTGAGCCTGGTACTCCAGAGGCTGGTGGATGACAGTGGCAGAGTTGCAGTTTTGCAGGTAGCGGAGTCTTCCGCTCCAGGTGTTGCCCTCGGTGTGGATGGGGAACTTGTACTTGCAGAACTCGGTCATGAGCATGCGGGTTTCCTTGACCAGGTGCTGCACGTCGGCCCAATCTTTGCCCTCGGTGGCATTCATAAGAGCGTTCCGTAGTTTGTTGAGAGCGGGAGTGCCGCGCCATACAGCTCTCGGGTCTTTCTCATAAAAGGGCATTTCGTCGAATTTGAGACGCTCCCGAAAAGAGACATAGGCACCAAGGTCAGAGATGGGGAACTGGCTGTTCAGTCAGCAGCCATATTCCAGAGAGAGGGGGGGGAGAGAGAGACTCACAGCCCAGCCGTCAAAGTCAGGCGCGACCCAGGTGCCAAGCTTTCCCATTGGCCTTGTCCAGCCCCATACGACGCGGTCATCGGGCATCTCCTGGGTCGGAGTATCTTCCGTGTCCAGGATGAACTCCACATTGGGGATAGTGGTGGGGTCAGGCACAGAGATGATTGCTCTGTAAAGGTTGGCCAGCCCAGCTAGACCGCGCTGCTTGTCACAAGCGCCCTTTTGCTCATTGATGATATACATCTGGCGCGCGCGTTAGATCCGTACAAATAATCAAGGAGATGGATGGGCGAGGCAAACTTGGCCGTTGTAGATGAGGACGTGGACCTGGCTGTGGTAGTAGATTCTCTTCTCTCTGAACAGCTTAATCCGATCCTGGCGGATGGACCGCGGCCCAAAGTAATCGCGAGTGCGGTCGAGCTCTGTGTAGAGACGCGGGAAAGCAGCCTGGCGGGCCAAGTCAGCGGAGGCCAGGAGAACAGGTCAGACGTGCGTACGTCGCATTGCTCGTCCGACAGACCGAGATTCCTGGAGTCCTTTGCGGGGTTGTAGGACCACGTCTTGCCATCGGCGGCCACGAGCTCGGCAAAGCCATGGTTGGGGTGGACCGGCTTCAGCTTGTAGGGCAGGCTGCTGAAAAGCATGAAGAGCGCAATAACGCACAAGGCGGAGGCTATGTAGAAAGCCGTGGGTCTCCGCCCGCGCAGCCAGGCGGGAGGGCTTGGTGCGGACATTTTGCGCGGCGCAACTGGAAGCCAGGGCAGAGAGCAAAAGTGTATGTAGGCTTTAGCGTCAATGAGGGGGGGGGATAAAAGGTTAGCAGAAGAAGCATGACCGGGCGAAGAAGAAGGCGAAAGACATCGAAGGAGCGGCGTGGTTTAGAGCGAGGTAACCGTTTCAGAGAGCGGCGCTGTGATTGACCTTCTGGCCGAGCTAGTTCTCGCCGGCAATTTTATTTAGGTTGGACCTGCTACGCTTGGCCAGACCTGGGCAGCGAGGGCTGTGGGAATCGCTACGGGGGGCAGCAGGCAGCCGTGCCAGCGCCCGTCACGCCATTCACTTGACCCGCCAACAGGCCGCCGCCCGCAGCGCGTACAGAGTACTGCTCCGTCCGGCGTCAGCAGCCGCGCGCAGGGCAGACGTGGGAGGAATAGATGGCGGTCCGATATACGAATATAAGGATACGGAATGTTGCGATTAGGCGTGGTGTTTAAGCTTTCGGAGCGTGGCGGATGCAGGGTTCCTGATGGCAGCAGCGCCGGCGTGAGGCTGAGTTGAAACCCGGTCGGCGACGTCAGAAGAAGGCTCCCGCGCACTGGCTGGGGGGCAGCCATGAGGAGCCGCGCGGCTTCAGACTTGCGCGAGCTGTTGAGAGACACTCGCGGCTTTGCTGTTGCTGGGGCGGCTTGGCGGCGACCAACAACCACGGCGGGCGAGTAATGCACCAAGAGCATGCTCGCAAGGGGGATCGGCAGCGCTGCAGCTGTCAGTAATCCACGGCGGAGCTGCGTGTGCGCTGGATGTGCTGCTTTTGCAGCTGGCATTTCGCGCTCGCCGTCGCAGTCCTGGCTCCCCGAACCGGCGGCCCCTTGCGTGGGGAGACGAATCCAACCAGTGGGCAGCGTGTGCAGCACACAGCCACTGAGAACAGAGGCGCTGCATTCAGCCGTCCTCTGGGGGCGGCAGGCCGCGGAACACAAATCACGCAGACTGTTGTAGGCACGCAACACTCGATGCGCAGGGTGACCTTGTCGGAACAACGGTCGGTGAGTGGACGCCAGCATTGCGGGCGTCGCAGCGCCGTTGCATCACCGAAGGGCCAGACTGCGGATACGGGATCGCTTAAGGACGGGGGCGTTTATGGACAGCCGGCGATGTTGGAAAGGAAGTTGGCAGGCGGCCATCCCGGAGCAGATGGGCATTAGCAGGCGCTCAGGAAGGTAAGACGGCAGGGGGGGGGGGGCGGCGTTGCAGGTACAACACCCACGCCCGACCGCGGAGGCGGGGCGAGGACGGCCGGGGTTCACACCGGGGCTGGGTCGGTGATTGCCTGGGCCAAGGCGGTCTTCAAACGCGGGAAGGGCAAGGACGGCGTGCGAGTCGCGGTGACGCAGAAAGCGTTGCGGTGGTGTTAAGGAAGAAGGGCATCGGGCGGAGGTTTCGCCGCGCCTACCTTGGCATCAGCCCAAGTCCACGGCCAGCCTGGAGTCTCCAGATCTGACGAGACAGCGGCGCGGAGGCGGCGGGCCGCCCAGAGACTGTTGCGGGCGGGCGTGCTGCTACTATGTTTGGCTCGAGAGCTCCCATCCAATCACCACCGCCGCACGCCGCACACCGCAGCAAACGAGCCCCCATCAGCACACCTCTCCACGGCACACCACCTCCCTTTCGTCCTCGCGAAATTGACACAACAGCCCAAGCCAGACCGAGGGCGTGGTCGCACAGTGCAGTTAATTACGGCCTCGCGCCACACTCCAGCATTTTGCAACCTCCCTGTGCAACGCGGCCGAATCTACCAACGGACACTCAAGCTGCTGACCACCAAGTCAAAGCAGGAAGCTCTGAGCAGATATCTCGGTCAAATTTGAAGCACACCGAATTCCCCGCCTCAGCGAATGTTAGTGGCTCCAGTTGGTTCCCCAGCATCTTCCCTCCACATCTCGATCCCCTCCAGCCAAAAGGAGCATACGGATCCCTCTTGTTTATGACACCTTTGCTGAGATTATCGTCATAGCAGCCGCAGTCGGAAAGACGACCTGTCTCTGTAATCACTCCAGCAAGTCCCATGCTTTCTTGAGGCACATCTCCAATGAGCGCACCTGACCTCCGCTTTCGTATCCATCAACACGAGATAATACCTCTACTTAATCCAATCCAGCGCAACTGAGTTGACGAACGTATTAAAAAAAAAAAAATCGCTAGCTGCGTCGTCGTCACCGTAACCGTTATCGCCCGTGCCCGGAGATTGTAGTTCCAAATCTCGCACAGGCAAGCAAACAGCAGCGGCGTGGAGGCAGTGTCGTGCGCCGCGAAGTAGAGGAAAAGCATCAGGATGATGGCAGTGCCGGGCGCCGCGTCGCCCGTTGCATCGTACGAGCCGGGGAGCGCGGAAATGACGGCGCAGCAGGCGAGCACTCCGGCTCACGACGTCAGGAACAGCAGCCGACGGCCGAGCTTGTCCACTAGGGCCGCGGCGCCAAGTGCAACCAGGAGATTCCAGATCTGGATGCAGCCGTTGGTCAACGTCTGATCTTTGATCCCGCTGGCGCTGGCGGTGTCGAGGACGGCGGATAGGTGTAATAAGTCACGTTGCCCACGCCGTTCCGCTGGGCAAAGACGCCGAGGGTGACGGAGATGAAGAGACGGTGCCGGTTTCCCTTGTTCTTGAGCATTTCTGCCTAGATTATATATACTTTTCTACCAATATATAAATTACGCTTCTTAGATAGCTGTTGGATTTGGTGGTGATACCATCAATTGAGAATGAGTGGCATGAGGCGTGAGAGGGACGCTCAGGGGAGTCCTCTTATCCGTCCTCTTCCATGACTAAGCTAAAGTTTATCGTACACACACGTGATATTCCAACAATAGCTTTAACCTCAATACGGTTTTTATACGTAGTACTTGGTTTTCTTGTATGCTTCACTTGTTCTTGCCCTCTTTTTATACCTACTTAAACCCCCTAGATAGATTTTCTCTCTCTTTAGCTTTGGTTCCTTAGATGCAGAGGCCCGCCATTATACTAAGAGTGTATGCGAGCGTGTTTAGCTGCCAGAAGGTTACGACATATCCATATTATTTTTTAGGGGGTACGGTTGCATTTATAGCACTGGGGACCAGGTGGTCTCCCGCCCTATCTCAACCTCCCTATCTCTCTCCCTCCCTCTCTCTCTCTCTCTCTCTCCCGCTGCACCAACCACCCGCACCGACACTTGTTAGTGCCTGTCGCTGTTGGCCGACAGGCTGTGGCTGAGCCGACAGGTCACGGCGCAGCTGGCCAGTGACCAGCTCGTCGGCACTACAGCCGAGCAATCCCATCCACGGTTGATGTGGATCATGGTTCTGCGCGGTGGGGCTTGGGGATTACGAGGCAGATTCAACGCGAAGATTTGAGGGGGCAGAAAATGAGGCACCTGACTTCAGTCATCCGTGGTGCTTTTTTCTCGTTGTCTACTTTTTTTTATTTTTGGGGGGTTGAGGATTTTTGATTTTCTTTATTCTACTGAAACTCCGCAGCCCCGTCACACTAGACACCCTTCTCCGTACACACACATGCATGAACCTGAACACACCACCCGCTGATGCAGCTTCCCCTCCACTTATGAGTTTAACAGAGCGAACCCGTGTCAACCGGGCCCTGTGTAAGGTCATTTGGAGAGGTGTACGCTGCATCCACATTCGAATCAGCGGGGAGATCCAGAGGGGAGGTTAAAAAAAAAAAAAAAGGGCAGGAGGGGTAGCTCGAACTCACCGCTGATCGGGCACACATTTGTCGACCGGACAATCGACCGGAAGCGGTACTCCTGATTCGAACCGCCAACGTTCAAGGTGGCGTGGTAGAACTTGCCGTTCGGGTACGTCTTCGCCCAATCCTCCGACACGCCGTTGCAGATGAAGACGTGGTAGGCGACGCCGCCAGTGCCGGCGGCCTGCGTGGCGCCGGCCGTTCCCTTCAGCTCATTGCGGCAGATGCAGCGCGCCCATTCGAAGAAGTTGGTGGACGGCGGCAGCGGCGCTACGTCGGCCTTGAGCTTCACGCACGTCGCGGCGGAGAGCGGAGCCAGGAGGGCGGCGAAGGTGAGAAGAGAGATCTTCATTTTTTTTCTCTTTGCTGACTGGCGGACCTGCGTTGGAGGAAAGGTTGAGTGTCGGTGGATGGATGGAGGTTCAAGGTAGGCGAGGGACTAGCGGCGCTTCGAGAGCAATCAAGAGGGAATGAATGCTTATGGGTCGTCATGAGTGAGGAGTTATTGACCTGAACTTATAGTGCTCATCAGTACGCTCGGAGATGGAGCCTTCAACTGAGGTAAGTTTTCTACTGAAGTCTTAATATTTAGCATTGACCACAAGTGTGAAGTATCCATGAGCCCTCGTCCCTACCGCATCTCGTCTCTCACTTGCCAAATTTACGGTTAACATTTTCGGAGTAGCCTGTATAAGCGGTGCAGAGGCTCGACTAGCCCCACTGCGGCCTAACGGTCAAGGCCAGCAAACTTTGTTGTAACGCATCTCCTTGGCCGCTATTCCGCCCTCAGCAGATACCAAAGTCACACCCGTGTCTATCATCATGACTGTTTTCATGGAGCTGTAGCTCGAACTGAAGCTCGTCCCCGCTGCTGTAGATGCACTGGATCAAGAGCTATAATTCGCTTACCCGGCCGCAGTGTCTACGGGCTGACCACTGGCTAACTGGTATTTCATCTACCGGTTTAGCTCACAGCCTGGCAACTGATAAAGCATACCAACCAGTGAATGTCAGTAATAAGTACCAGCAGTACCAACTTCTTCTTGGAGCACTATGGTTGGTTGACGGAGTGGCGTGGAAATCGACCACCAACTGGGTGAGACAGCTGGTCGAGCCTCATATCGACGTTAAGAAGACGCTAGAGGATGCTATCCGATCACGCACTAACGCAAACTAAGAGGCCGTTTAAAAGTTTGGCCTTGCGTGGTCAGTGTGAGGTAGTAGTTGCAAAGTCTATCGTCGATAATTTCCCGCTAACTTTAGTGATTACGAACGTCAAGGCTTTCATACGATAGAGAAAGATAATGAAAAAAAAAAAAGAAAAGGGTCTAAGCTGGATTGTTGCGCCCCCAATTCTTTTCCCAGCTGTTACGCTCCGCATCGCTAAGGTTGCTTGCATGACATTAGGTTTCAGTTCCAATCCGTGCGCCGACTGTCGGTCGCCAGCTTAGAAGGTTTCTGAACAGGCCATGCCAGAGCCACATATTCTTTAACATGGATTTATCTGTCAATTAGACGCCCTGAATGTCCATGTGTGGATTCAGCCCGTACGGAATCTTCTGGGGTTCGTTGGTGAGCCATTGGACATTAGTGCGTTGTTCAGGGCCAGCAGTCCAAGTCCAGATGACCGCACACACATTTTTAAAGAGTATCTAACCTGAAGTAAATTACCCCATAAATACAAAGAGGGACAAGAAACCACAAGCACAAGGCGCTCATGATGGCCGAACAAGCTCCACCTTCTTGCGAGGACGCGGGCACCGCCGACCATATGCATCAAAAACATCCAAAGCCCCAACGACCTCACCCTTTGACGAAGCCTCGGCCTGGCCCATAACCCGCCTTAGCAAAGATTCCTCTGCTACGCCCTGCACATAAAAAAAAAAAAAGAAAGAAGCGGGCGACGCACGCCAGGTGGTTCAAGAGGCTGGACGGCTTCGATTTTCACTGGACGTAAGGGGCTTACGAATAAGCTGTGAGATCATTCTTTTATGATGCAGACACCGGACCACATATGGTAGCTCCATGGACATGGCTCGCAGCGGACGAGGAAACAAGTTCGTTGGGGAACGCAAATGGTTACTGTTTCTCAAAGGACTCCGAATCCAGATTCGAGTAAGTTTCGCGGTCCACAATCTCGCCTTGCGGCCATCTGCGCGCAAAGGGATCAAGACTCATGGGGAAATACTCGCGTTATAAGAAAGTGTAAGAGGGCAATTTTGAGCGGTGGGAGCTCAGAAATGCACGACAAATGAATGGCGCCAGCGGATATCCCGTGAGCAAAGCTCTACGTAGCGAAACGCATTTGCTTCTCGGGAAGGTTGTCATAGCAGGCCATTAAGGGCTTCACACCTACCACCAAGAGATTTACAAGCATGCGTCGCAGAGGCGCGCATACACATGAACAGCGCAGTGAAGCGCATTGGTTTGCAAACCAAAAAAAAAAAAAAAAGCCTGACGTAGCTTCTTAAGATGCTGGAGGGAACGCTTAGGAGTTTAGGGGGGCAGCACGCGACCATGTTTGCAAGAGATACCTTCAGTCCTCGACAGAGTGCAACAAATCTGCCTTCTTCGCATGACAGAACTCCGGAGCAGGGTCACCTGGCAGGATGGAGGCGTTGGTGGAGAGGGATACAATGCCGAGCAGAGTCCTGGTATCATGCACGTGGTGTGGAGTTGACTTACCTCTCTGGACTGAGTTGTCACGGGCCAATGGGGGAACTCACCAGCGGAGATCAGCACCCGGGCTCACCGGTCCCTGAAGCTTTCGGATTGCAATGGGTCTGCGGATCCTGCTGGACGCTGGGAAGAAGATCTGACCAGGTGTCTGTTCGGTAATGGATGACTATTTGGGATGTTCACCTTCGAGCGGTGGAAGGAGACCGCGTGGATGCGGCGGGTGGCGACCGGTGAGGGAGAAAACGGCACGCCAAACGCTGACGTCGGGAAGGAAGGCGTCGGCTTCGGTGTGTTTCTGATGACGATGTCCGTGAGCAAACACACCGCAACTGCATCAGGTCAGCGAGACACTAACAGTTGGGCAGCGGTGCATCGTGGAAGAGGCCGAGGGAGAGCACTCACGGAAATAGATGTGAGTGGGGCGTTTCAAGGGACAGACAGATAGGCGCGTGCGGAAGGGCCCTGTGTTGGCACGTCGCCGAGTCGAAGGAGAGAAGTCAGGAGGACAGTCTCTGAACCCTGAAATCGAGTCGAGATAAGGCAATGCAAGATCTCGCGCGACGTGGGCGCTTGACCGGATCTCGCAGCGATCTGAGCCAATTCATCACCGCCGCGGTGGTGAAAGGGTGATGTCATGTCGAGGCGCAGGATGTCTTCACACCTCTCTCAGACCAGGTTGCATTAGCGCCAGCAGAAAGAGGCTCTGGTCCGCTGACTGCTGTGAACTGCTGCAGGAACACGTCTCTCCTCGAAGGATATTCCTGGAGAGCTCGGCGGTTAGCCCGTCGGGCCGATGGCGAGGAGCAGAACGAGCGCTGGAGTGAAACAGCGAAATGCGGGTTTGGCAGACGGAACGCGCTGAAGAATGCGCATCGAAGGCTGTTTCGAAGCTTCGTTGGCACCTTGAAACAGAGCCTGGCAACCAGTGATTTGGGACGGCGCTGAGGTTCCCGCGTGTACGCGCCGCCAGGTGGACACTTCCCCGAGATCCTCCGACTGGGTGGCCGCCCCTGGCCCCGGCGCTCGCTTGTCTTGCGGTAAGTGGTAAGGAGCCAGAAGGACAACACATCGAGCTAAGGACAAAAGCGCAGCTGCCGGGCTAAGAGTGGAAGGGGAGTCGTCTGCCCCAGAGCCACCTGTGTTTGATCTGAGACGATCCGACGTGCCCACAATTCCGTGACTCACTTTTCCCGTTGCCGGGATCTGTGCGGAGAATAGATGCTGTTCGAAGCCTGGACAGTGAGCACTCTGGAAATTGCAGAGGTGAAGGTTAGAGCTGCACCGATCTGTGTGCGCGTGCGTCTCACTGAGCGCGGGGATGCAGATGACTGTGTTCATTCTGTAGACTAGTTCTGCTGAACCAAACAAGAAAATTGTGGTAGCTGGCCGTAGGTAGTAGATAGGAAATCCAAAAATTCCTGAGCAATGTGAGGAGATCCAAATGGTAGTATTGATTCTGTTCATGTTGGCATGTTCCGGCAATGCTCTCAAGCTAATGGGGAACATGCTATGTCATCGACCAAGATATTGCATATCAATCGGTCTTCTGCAGCGAGTGTTGGAGAAGACGGCTGTCACGCCGCTCTCCAGAGGTCATTCGTAGGTTCCGCTCTGAAGACGCAGAATGCGCCCAGGCACCTAGTGGACATAGTCGTTATAATCATAACATCATGATGCTCTTTCGAGCTCTCGTTCATCCGCATCGGGTCTCATCGTGCATACATTGCCGATGATCCGACTCCAATGGCCGACGACAGTAAAAGGAGAGTGAGCTGCAAATGCTCAAAATTCACTCCAGTCCGGGGTCGCGTCGGCCGCGGCAGAATCGATTGTTGGAACAAGGCGCTTGGCCTTGAAGGGTGAGGAAGAGGCAGCCGGAATCGTCTACTGTGATTCAGCCCCAGCGGCGGCTGGGGCGGGGGTTGGGAGTGCGCTGGAGGTAGATGGCGTCGGCTTCCTCGGCCACGACCTGGAAGGCAATGTCGCTGGCCTTGCTGCTCTTTCCAGTCTGCGGCCGGGAGTGGATGGTGCCGGCGCACGAGGTGCCGGAGCACGACGAGACGGTCGAGTTGGGACGCTTGGGCTGGTCTTTCTTGCCGCGCATCTTGAATACGTCGTAGTCGCCAAGCGTGCAAGAATCCGGGCGGTTCGAATTGCACCCCGAGACGGCCTCGTCCAAATCGGTCATGACGGTTGAAGCCGAGGAATCAACCGACCACGATGTGGCATAGGTCGCGTTAGAGCACGAAGAGCTGGGGCGTTCGGACCAGAGCGAGGAGGCGGAGGCCTTGGAGGAGATTGTCGAGCTGCTCTTGGTCGAGGGGGCGGTACTCTTCAGGGACGAGACAGAGCTCTTGGCCATGGACGACGCGGACGTCTTGCGAGAAGAGACGGAGGCGTGCTTGGACGAAGGGGAGGCGGAGCCCTTCTTGGAGGAGACGGCAGGGGAGGCCTTGGCAGAACCAAACTTGGGGGATCCCTTGTAGTTGGAGTGCTCCTGGGCCTTGCCGTACAGGTCGGCCTCCTCGGGAATGCGTCGAAGGTCGTGGGCGTCGTCTTGTTCTGGGGGGAAGCGCAGAGTTGCCATGACCTGAGTGGCGCCAGCAGCGAAAGGCTTCGTCCAGTGGCGCTCGTCCCATTGGTGTTCGGAGAAGCTCTGTTTGCGTTCTGCAGGCTGCGACTGGCGCATGCTGGAGGGCGCGGAGGGCTTGGAGGTTGCTGCAGAAGCACGCTGCTTATGCATGGAGGGGGAAGATGCAGGTTTGGAAGCCGTCATCCGGTCCTGGGACTGGGGCTTGCTGCGGAGTTTGGAGAACATGGTGACACAAAGGTGGTTTGCTGGCCGGAAAAGAGGCAGTCCTGGGCCATGGTGATATATGCTCGCTGGAGGGCGTCTTTGTCAGAACTCGTGATGTCCATCTGTCGAACGCGGTGAAAGTCGCAAGTGCAATGGCTTCCCCCACCGGGCACAGACGCTGGCCGACGCTTTCACCGCTCCCTCGCGTGCCTCCCGCGCTATCGATAGAGAGGCGCCGTGTTTCGGGCAGCCTGTCGCGCGCTCGCTCGCCAAAACCTGGCCTGGCGCTGCAACGCTCCACGCCGCCCGCACGTGATTTCTTGACGTGTCCGCGCCGTGCCTCAGGGAGCGCAGCCATCAGCTGATGAGTCAAGCTGTGAGCTGCGCCCGTTTCGGAAGCGTTCAGCAGGTCGCGCGCGTGCCCGCTTGCCGCCGGGATTGCTGCCAGCGCAACGCCAGAGGCTGCGCACCCAATGCCATGTCGGCGCAACACTGGCTGCCCCGTCGCGACAACGTCGCAATCTCCCGCTGCCGAGACCCCAGAGCCATTGGTGCAACAATGCTGCGCCTGCTCCGGCGGCGGCACTGCACACCATTGAGGACATGGTCGACCACGTTGCAGTGTTGCGTTGGAGGAGGCTGCGCTCGCGAGATGCCGGAGCGGTCGCCCACTCTCCCCAACCCACCAAGCGCGTGCTTCTCTGTCTCTCTGACTCTGCGCTTCTGAGCTGGCGGTACCCGTGAGCGGATCAACCATTGTCCGCACCGGCTTTGCTTGGCTGCTGCGCTTTCTCTTCCGATGCGCTGCGCTTGCGGCGCTTTCTCGCGGCCTCCAAGATACCCGGTTTGGTGTTGGCCTTATCAAATCGCATTTGCTCCCGCCATCCTGGCCAGTCTTGATCCGAAGCACCGCACGCCGTTCCGCCCCGCTCTGCTGTCCCACTCCCTTCCTTCCCCTTCCAACTTCCGCGCCTCTTCCCGGCGGAAGTGTCCGCTTTAGCCGCCGCCGTGCTTCGCCGACCCTCTCGCGACTTCCCATCATTCTTCATCATCTTCAGTCTCGAACGCCGCGCT
>JAJJID010000623.1:0-18554 GCA_022204955.1 Macrophomina pseudophaseolina
GCAGGCTGGTTTTCCTGTTGCTTGCGTATCTACACGAACCAATACCGCTCCTCCGATCCTCACGGCGAGCCTTCAACGGAATCCTGCGCATTTACCCTACTCGTCATCCTCGCTGCGCATTGCCACCCGAACAGCCCAGAACACGACCACCCATCCCAGCGGTTGGGCTGCAGTAGCATCATCTGGCAATCATTATAGCCGCGCCGGAGATGCAGTAGTGCCGCATGGTGGTTCAGCGTCGACGCATGATCCCGAAGGAGAAAGAAAAGCCCAGAATATTTCATCGCTGCATCCCGGAAAGGAAATGGAAAGGACAAATTCTTCTGCAACAATTGTTTCGTGCAATGATTTATCATCCTGGGCATTGGCAAGGCTTACATGCAGGCATACATGGCAGCCCAGCGCTGCTGCAAGCCACGAGACATGTCACAACCCTACTGAAGGATCGTTGCAACGTGGAGGCTCGGGCAGCAAAGGCGGCCAGAGGGTTCACCGACGACTTTGGCATGGGCGGAACGCGTGTCCGACAGGCCAAGATGTAAAGTATACTTCATTTATGTCATGGTATCTTCATGTAGAAAGAGAGAAAAGAGGGTATATCGTAAGAGGAAGAGAGCAAAAAAGGTAAAAGAGAAAGTAAATCGGGAGGCAGCGAAGGTGTTCATGTACAGACCGTGACAGAATAAGTGTGTGCAACCAACTCGAGACGGCTTGTTTGAACAAGCTCGGCTCAATATCCGGCAGGGCAGCAGCGAAGGGGGAGCTGTAGGAGAGAGCCAAAAAAAAAGGGAAAGGGAAAATGGAAACCGACCAGATACACCGGACAAGTATGAAACCATTTCCCCTTAGCCCAAAAACGCCAGCGTAGTCCGCCAGGTCTACAGATTCCCTATGACGACCATGAACCGCAGTAGGCCATCTCCCTTCTTACTTCTTCCCCGGTCCTTCCACGCACCACTGCTGCTACCCCTCGCCTCCCCCCCACTCACGTCTCCAAACGCCTGCATAGGCTGTTCTGTACCAGCGCCCTCCATCCCACCAACCTCAGCATCCTCAGCAGATGCGGCCAACCCGCTGCTTGACGGAATGGCAGTACTGGCGGTGGGCCCAGTTGCGACGGTATCGTCCAACATCAATGTGCTGCTCTTCCAACCCCAGCTCTGGCTGAAATTGAAGCGATCGGGCGCACTCTCATAGACGCTCAGCAGCCTGCCTCCTTTGCTGGGGCTGTAGATTTTGAAGTAAGTCTTGATGGTCGGTCTACCGTCGATATAGGGCGGGACGGTGACGCTCCCATCAGCACTGGGGGCCGGTCGTTCGTGACCATGCTTGGAGGATGAAGGGGATCGGCGGATGGAGTAGGGGTTTCCGGGCAGCCGGTGGCGGACATATTGTGAATGGGTCAGGCTGGCCGTGTCAGAGTCCTCGTCAGAATCGTCGTTGAAGCCGGAGGTGGGCCAAGGTGGTCGTATCCATTCAGGCATACTGGCCGGCGGGGAGTCGGATTGTTGGCCTCGACGCGATGGGCGCTCACCTGTGCGAGATGCACCGGAGGATGCTGGAGTGAGCATGGGATCGCCGTCACCACCGCTGCCGGATGTGTTGTCGTCTTCAGGCCCGATGCCCATCATGGCGGTTGCAAGTTGCTCAGCTTGACGGCTCCGGCGTTGACTGCGCTCTGAACCGGTGCCGCCAAGGATGCGGCGCTCAAGCTCGCCAATTCGGGCGGAGGCGGAAGCCTTGACTTCGCCAGTGTTGGCGCTATCCTCGGCCGAATATTCCTTCGCGCGGTGCAAGTAGACACCGAGCTGTGGGTTCTTGGCTGAGCGGACCTTCTGAATGTAAATGTTCCAGAGCGAACCAGCGTAGAAGACGGTGCGCGAATACACTCGCTTCTTCTCCTTGAGCAGGCGAGGGTTCGGGAACTCAGCGGCAAAGCGGAAAGGAGGAAAGTGAGTGTAGGAGATGCCTTTGGGTCTGGATGTGGGTACTCCGCCCGAGGAACCCGGCCGGAAGGGTGTTGGGGTGCGGTTTGCATCTGGCATTACCGAGAAGTCTGTTGCCCACTGGACATCCTCTGGCTGCAGTGTGGCCGAGAGCCGGGACGCGTGGCGCGGAGAAGTGCTCGTCGTCGTCACAACGGGCTCAGCTGCACCGCCCATGACAATGTTGCAGTCTGCCGAAGGAATCCAGAATTTCCTAGGTCTCCCGTTGGCATCCCAGCTCCCAGAGTCCATCTCGTCATGTTCTGCTCCATGGATCGACGACTCGCCTGCCGCCTGCTTTCCTTTCGCAGAGCTAGCGTTCGATGTGGTGGTAGAGCATCTAGCGGATTGCGTGTCCGTCTGGTCGTTCTCTGCCAGTCTGCTGAGCCCGAGTTCCATGTCTTGCGGGTTCGCCGATAAGACTTGCTGCCGAAGCTCCATCTGCATCCACAGGGCATTTGTGATGGCCTTCTCTGAGACTATCGGAAGACCAAAGACATCACGTGCCGTCCGGATGAACTGCAATTGCTCAAAGTCTAGATGGATGTAGTGGATTCCTTCCTCGAGAAGCACCAACAGGGGTTCGATCTCGTGGTGTGTGTACAGGGCAATCCACCTTTGTTGATCGTCCAAAGGTTGTTCTTGGCGGGAAAGGCCGGTGGTGATGGCGTTCTGGCGGTAGACGCTGTCGAATCTGACAGCCATCAAGCCCAGCATGTCCGGTGCTTTAGTGTCGCGAGTCTTGCCCAGTTTGGAGAGACCTAGCTGGACGGCCGTTTTCTTGAGTCTGCGGTCCAGCAGACGCTTTGCCAAGACCCACCTCTCCCACTCTCCGTGGATGTAGAAGCCATCCCCACCGACGATCTCCCGGACGATCTCGCCGGGGATCTCGTCCCAGTTCCTGATCTTCATTTCGCAGCCGTCTCTGCACAACATTGCTTTGGCGGATGCAAGCAGTCTCTCTCCGGACCTGCCGTAGTACTGCAGGGTGACGAGTCTGATGAGGGGGCCAAGGTTGTCAGGATGCATCCGGCGCAGGATGGCATCGATGCTCGAGTCGACCAGGTCTTGCATTTCGAGCCAGGATGCAGTGGCAAACAGGCCGAGACATTCGGCGTCCTCGTCCTCGGAGATATCGCAGCCGTACAGGCGCTTGAGGGTCAGCTCGAACGCAGCTTCGGTAATGCACGAGTCCAGTTCTTCGGGATGGAGAGTGACTTCCTCCGCACGACTTTCGCGCCAGGGGCCGGAGAGCATGGAGCTGAAGAAAGGGGCCTGGTCGAGGACGAGGCGATGCAGCCTATACCTCTTGCCGAAAGCAACAATGGTGATGTCCGAATGGCGACCATCGAGCAGACCTCTGGTGTAGAGGTGATGGGGCAGAGAGCCGGGCACCATAGCGGCGGTGGCTAGACGACGGTCAGCATGACATCGTGAGGGGGGCAGGAGTGAAAGCACAGTTTGATTGGATGCGGCTGTAAGGGGTAGATCTCGTCGACGTTGGTGAAGTGCCGGCGAACAAGCGGCTGAGAGCGGTCAGGGTCTGGTAACCGGCGCGTTCGTTGGATCTCCGAGAGCCGACGGGAGTGGTAGGATCATCAACATCCTTTTCCGCCCTGGCTATCGCGGTGCGAGAGGCGCCGGGCAGCTCAAGGCCAAAGCGGGCAGTGGGGCGGGCTGAGGCGGAGGAGACGGAGCGAGGCGAAAGGACAGGACGGGAGGAATTGGAGTAAGGCGAGGACGGCGGCGGGCCAGATGAGAAGAGGGAGCTCCGAGAGGGAGAGGAATACAGCTGGGCAGGAATGGCGCTCTGGAGGCGCAGGCCGTCAGTTGCGGGCGAGGCCGAGGCAGCGGCAGCATCTGCGGCCGGTGACTGCCAGTTGCTTGGGTCGAGGCTCAGATGGGAAACCAAGTGATGGAAGTCGGGCGGGCTGTTACCGTCTCCATCCATGTCCAGGCGAAGAGCTGCGGTTCGGGTGCTGGGCGAGCGGGTATCATGCGGCGGGCGTCGCGGGTACGCGTGGAGCAGAGACGGCGATTGCAGGCAGGGCTGAAGGCGGCGGGCGAAGACGTGGGACGTCACAGCACCAGCTCGCTTCGCCAGCGCGGATCTCCAGTGCAACGCTGACGCTGGGGCTCGTGACAAACGCCCCGCCGCCAAACATAGACGGATTGTCGTGGCCGCAGCGCGCGGCGGGCGGGCGACGGCGCAGCGTCCATCGCGCGCGGCGCTGGGCACGCGGCGGGCGTCCCGTCCGCCACGCCTCTGCGCTGCTTCGTGCCCCGCCAGCCGCTGCACCACCGCCCGCCCTCGCGAACGCCCCAGGTCACACCCGGCCATCACAAGAGACGTACCGCCGCCCCAGCAGCGGGCCGTTGCATCGTGGCAAAAGCAAGCGGCGTCAGATGCCTGGCGCGGCCTCGGATCGGGCAACGCGCGGTCTGAGGCCGCCACACGTGCCCGCCGGCTGTCTCGCTGCAATATATCGCAGTAGTGGGAGGTCAGGCGCAGTACAGTGCTGCGAATGTACCGTTCCCCTGCCGTGCGGGCTCGTGGGCGCCCTCGTGGCGTCGACGATTGGCAATGCCGCCGCCCGATTGGCTGCCACTCCGCGCACGGCCTCCGATCGCCTCGAACCACCGCAGCTTCAATGCATCTTTTCCTCCGCCGCAACACCACCTCGCCGACGTCGCCTGCCCCTCATGGCGTCCGTCTTCCACGCCTTTCCCGCCTTGAGGCGCGCTGCCCCGCGCCTCTCGCGCGAGTTCTTCACCTGCCGCGCCTGTCTGAGTCCTGCGAAACCCCAGCTTCGGGCGCCGCTGCGCAACCACCTCCGCCAAACTCCCGCCCTCCGCGCCGTCCGATGGCAGTCCACCCCGGCTGCCGCCTCCGTCAAGCCCTCCCAGTCGCCGCTCGGCGCCCTCAGCCAGACCATTGGCTCCACCGCCGGCCAGAGATCCTCGAATTCCGCCAAGAAGAGCACTTTCCCGGAGACCAACGACAAGATCGTGGCATACTGGTTGCTCGGCAGCGCTGCCAGTGTTTTTGGCATTGTAGTTTTTGGTGGCTTGACTCGTCTCACCGAGTCTGGGTACGCTCTCCCACCGCCCGCCGTTGCCCCCCTTGCCTGACACCTCCGCAGCCTTAGTATCACCGAATGGCGTCCTGTTACCGGCTCTCTCCCGCCCATGTCTCAGGCCGACTGGGAGTCCGAGTTCGGAAAGTACCGTGCCTCGCCCGAGTTCAAACTGCTCAACCCTCGCATGACGCTCGAAGAGTTCAAAAAGATCTACTGGATGGAATGGGGACACAGGCTCTGGGGCCGCTTCATCGGCGTCACCTTCCTGCTGCCCACCGCCTACTTCATCGCTCGTCGCAAGGTCACAAAGTCCATGGCTCTGAAACTCACTGGCATCTGCGGCATGATCGGTTTCCAGGGTGTCATCGGCTGGTGGATGGTTGCAAGCGGCCTGAAGGATGATCTCTTTGCACCTGGCAGCCACCCGCGTGTGTCCCAGTACCGCTTGACCGCCCATCTTGGTGCCGCTTTCGTCGTCTACTGCTCCATGCTCCTTACCGGTTTCTCCATCCTGCGTGAGCGCCGCTGGCTTGCTGACCCTGCAGCTGCCGAGAAGGCCATCGCCGGCTTGCAGCACCCTGCCCTTCGTCCCTTCAAGCGCTACGCCACTGCTCTCACTGCTCTTGTCTTCGTCACTGCCATGTCTGGCGCCCTCGTTGCCGGCCTCGATGCTGGGCTTATCTACAACGAGTTCCCCTGGATGGGCCTTGGCCTGACTCCGCCGAAGAAGGAGCTCTTCGACCCCTTCTACAGTCACGTCCCTGATCAGTCTGATCTCTGGTGGCGCAACATGCTCGAGAACCCTTCCCTCGTCCAGCTTGACCACCGCTGTCTCGCCATGACCACCTTCACTGCCATCATGGCTCTGGCCGCCTACACTCGCTTCCCCAAGCTGCGGGCCGCTCTGCCCACCAACGTGAAGAAGGGCATGACTGCCGTCACCCACATGGCTTGGGTGCAAGTCGCCCTCGGTATCAGCACTCTGATTTACATGGTCCCCACCCATCTCGCCGCCACTCATCAGGCCGGTGCCCTGGCCCTGCTGACCACGACTGTACTGCTGTGGAGCAGACTCAGAGTGCCGGGCAGGCTTGCTCGTATGGTCCATGCAAGGTCAGCTGCCAACAGTGTTACAAGACCGCGCTCGCCTGTATCTCCCGACTTGAAGCGCAAGCCCGTCGGTGGGTCGGCTGGCTCCGTCGACCAGTCTGCCTAAGCTCTTCACTGTCGGAAAGCCTATCACGATTGTACGACTCATTAGATAAGCTCTACAAAGATCCTGTAAGCTCTTTGTGTTTATTGTAGATATATCTCTCCTCCTTGAAACTTTTGTATCATTAGGCTGTCACGTAGACTGAATTGAGCGGGAGCGTTTACCATGTAGATTCGCTCTTCCCGACGGGCACAATGGCGAAGGACAAAGAGTCTGAAGGGCCCGTCTGCAGAATTGTCCAAGTCCTCTCCACCCTGCCGGCCTACCTATCCATCCAGAAGGAAGCAGCACCAATGGCAGTCTCGGGAGTAGCTTTCTCGCATGGAATCGACGAAATAGGTGAAGCATTCATCCAGGTGTGGTGCTTGACAATGTATGGTGGAATACCAAGCTCCCTGCGCACTTACTATCTAGCCTACGAAACACTCTTGGCGCCAACTTCATGTGAGTGGGTCTCTCATTTCCGAACAGCGTCAATATCTACTGGTATCCCAGCAGCAATGGCATTTTCTTTCAGACCGGACTGCTAGAGCAGGCTCAATAACATCGCACAAGACTGCCCCGCAAAGCCGACAGCGGGGGATAAGGGACACGCTGCAGATCACCCGTCTATCTTGCCCGAAGGCGGAAATCTAAATCCTAGCTCGCCCAATCACGGCCTTTCGCTCCGGTTGATGCGAATAACGACCGGTAAGTGGTCCACCACGGAGCTTCCGAATCCGACCTCTTTCGCGCGGAATTGATTGCGCAGCAGCTTGCTGCCATGTTGCTCGCGGTTCAAGTTCCGCCCATGGATGGAGAATATTAAAGAGTTGGCGAGGCTGGCAACGTTCCTATTTCTCTTGCTCTTCCAGCTTTCCGCGCCTGTGAATTCACACACCATCAAGCCACGCGAACATTCAGACCTCCCACTAGTATGGCCGAAATCCACTCAAATGACCTCCACCCTCCATATCGCCAAGCCATTCATCCTTCCTGCGTGAGTATTCCGCAAGACTATATGCCTCGATAGAAGCGGCATTACTTAACAGTTGCCAAAAGCCCGCACCACCTCTTCAACCCGCTGACCCACCCAAACATGAGACCATCACCCTTGAAGATGGACAAACAGTGCTCGAAAGGGATGTTGCCATCCCTATGCGCGATGGCGTCTACCTCTACGGCGATGTTTATAGGCCCCTCGGTGACGATCCGACGCCAACACTTATCTTCTTCGGCCCTTTTGGTAAGACTTTCCTTTCTTCGTTGCGCTTCATTATTCGTTTTTCTTCAAAAAAAAAAAAAAATAAACACAATGGGAAAGGGAGAGTAATGAGAACGGATCACCAGGCAAGCACGGTGGCGTACCCCGCTCACTCTTCGCTAACATGGGCGTCGACTTCTCCGCCCTCTCGCCGCATGCCCACTGGGAGCTTCCCGACCCTTTCCTCTGGTGCGCTCAGTGGGAGTACTCTTTCCTCCTCGTTGACCCACGCGGCACTTGGTGGAGCGAGGGAGATGCCTCCCACTACCTTTCCCCAGAGGAGGGCCGTGACGGCTATGATCTCGTTGAGTGGTGCGCAAGCCAACCTTGGTGCACAGGCAAAGTCGGTTGGGGCGGAGGAGTTTCGTATTACTCCATGTCCGCCTACCAGGTTGCGGTCCTGAAGCCGCCACATCTGGCGGCTATCATGGTGTGGGAAGGCATTTCGGATATCTACAGAGAAGTCAACACGCAGGGCGGCATCCCCAACGTTGCTTTCCAGCACTTCTGGATGAACCTGACCGGGACGGGTCTGCATGAGGCAGAAGATCATGCGGTGCTCGCGGTCGAACGACCGCTTTTCGACGGGCTTTGGGCGAGTAAGGTGGTTGACTGGAGACTTATCGACGTGCCAGCAATGAGCGTCACGGGCTGGTCAAGTTTGGCATTGCATTTGAGAGGCACCATTTTGGCGTGGAAGACTTTTGCCTCCAGGGAGAAGTATCTCATCGTCCATGTAAGCGTTGCATCTTTCACCTCCTTGATGAGCGACTGGGCTGACCTGAATTTTTGTTCAGGCCGGGAAGGAGTGGCGCGAGTTCTACACGAAAGAAAACACACTTAAACAGAAGGCCTTCTTCGACCGTTTCCTCAAGGACCAGGCCAACGGAGTTGCCTCCTGGCCCCCAGTCACGCTCGACGTCCGCACCGACCTCGATACATTCGTCACTCGTGCCGAACCCTGCTTCCCGCCTCCAACAACGGAGCTGCAAGCCTTTTGCTTCGGCAACGACCAGAGGCTCGTGCCTCCCAATTCAGGAGCGTTACCCAATGAGGCAGCATACGCCTCTTACACCGCCCACGACCCATTCTCATCCATATCCTTCACTCACGTCTTCAACAAACGCACCGAGATTGCCGGCCACGCCTCGGCCACATTCTACGTCCAAGCCCTCGACTATCCGGACACGGACCTCTTCCTCGCCCTGCAGAAGCTCGACGCGCACGGAAACGAGATCAAGTTTTGGCACTCGACCCAGAAGGCTGAGGCATCCGCGTCCTTCGGCTGGCTGCGGGCGTCGCACCGGGAGCTCGATGAGGGGAAGAGCGCGCCGGGATTCCCGGTGCACAAGCATCAGAGGAGGCTGTGGCTCAGGCCGGCCGATGTGGTAGAGGTGGTGGTCGAGATTTGGCCGTCGGCCACGGTGTGGGAAGCAGGCGAGACGCTAAAGCTCGTGATCAAGGGGAGTCCCTTTACGGATGCCGGGAACAAGACGCAGTTCAAGGGTGCTAATGCGCATAACTTCGGGGAGGTGAGGGTGTGGTATGGTGGGGATTATGGGAGTCATCTGCTTGTGCCGGTCAATGAAGCCTAGTGGTTTCCGCCGCGTGCGCTTCGTGGAAGAGGTTCAAGAATTCCTGTGGGCACAAGTGTCACGACTCTCTGTTTATATTCGCACTCGCCTGTACTTAGCCGATGGCCACTTGCCGCGGAATGCGGAAATAATATGCATGGGAACCTCCACCCGCGTTCAAGGAGATAACAGCCAGGCAGATCGGCTCGTTAATGGAAATTTGTCTCGGCGAAAGAGGCAGGTCGCTCCTATACTAGGGGAATTCATTTTTGGGCATCCTTGAGTCGGTCATGCGTTCAAGTCTAGAAGTAGAGTTGCTGGCAAACCTCTCCTACAACTGTCCCGGGATCCATAGCTCCGTCCCGTAGCTGATACGAATGAATCAACGTATCAAAAGCTTACCAAAGTAGTCCGGGGAACGCACTCGCACTATTTCACGACTCATTCCACAGGGACCTTCTTACCATCTCCACGGCTACAGCTCAGGCCCCACCAATCAGATCACCGTTCACGGCGACTCCCTCGCTTACGCCACATACCGCCTCCCTCCGTGTATCTCCGTCAATTTATCGCGCTCCAACTCCGGTGTCGTCATGTCGAAGATAACAGGACGACTTCCTCCCTCTGCGCGATCCTGGCCGGGGTTCAGGCCACGGCGCATCCGAGTGGCGAGCTCAGCATCGCCATAGCTGTCTCCAGCTTCGCCCAGCTACTCTGTTCGAAGCAATTCGGGACGCCACTACGGGCCTGACCGCGTTGGCGACGCAGGTCTGCACCATGCGCAGGATCATAAAAATCCAGCAGGGCAATGGATTACACCCGGGACAGCCACGGAATCCTTCGTCGCAGCTCAGGCTTTGGTAATTGTCTGCAGACGCGCCCGCAACCGCGATATGAGCAGGTATGGCCAAGAGTGCGAGTAACCGTAACCATCAGAGGCTATTGATAGGCGCAGCCCGGCTCTCGACCACTAGCCGCGTCGACGCTCGTGTTAGAAAGATAGGTGGACATGAGTGTTGCCGGTAGCGGTGGGCTCATTAACGCTGTAGCGGGAAATGGCGGAATGGCGATTGGGTGCTCAAAGATCAGGCATGACGTGCTGCTTGAACTTCTTGTTGGCCCGGTCCGGCGCTCTGTTCTCGAACTGCGAGCCATGCAGCTCGAAGACCAGATTCTTAGACTTCGCCACCCCCGGGCCCTCTCCCGTCGATCCAAGCGGGACCTCGAAGCGGAAGATGGTGTGCTCCTTGGGAATCGCTGCGCACCCCCGTTAGCTGCCTCGCCGCGCCAGCCGCACCGTCTGGCCCAGCTTACTCTTGACTTGATTCCCCCGCGTAATGAGCTCGAAAGTGAACTTGGTGTCCTTGACGACAATCCCCTTCACTCCCACCCTGCCCACGCACCTGCACCGCACGACCTCGAGCTCGGCGCCATGGAAATCCGCACTCGCCAGCTTCGGCCCCGCGGCCATGGGGGTCACGTAGTCGCCGCCCTCCGCCTTCAGTCCCAGCACCTCGCGCACGTAGCCGCACCACATCCTGTGCAGGCCTTCGAAGATGTCGTAGCGGCGCTGGCGCGCGGGGATGTCGTGGATGGCGAGGGCGCGCTTCTGCCTGGCGGAGAGGGGGGCGGGTTTCGACTTGGAGCGGCGGCGCTGCAGGGCTTGGCGGCGGGCGCGCTCGGCCTGGCGCTGGCCGCGGGCATCGGTGGTGTCGGGCTCGGTGGGACGGAGGAGAAGGGGCTTCTTCTGCACGCGGTCGGTGAAGATGCGGAGGGCGGTGTCGGGCGAGTGGGCGCGCGAGAGGAGGGCATGGGAAGGGTTGGCGGTGGCGTGGGACGGGTCGGCGGAGTGGGCTGCAGGCGTGGCCATGGCGTGAAGCAGCGGGAATGCGCGGGGGGGAGAGAGAGGTTGTGATGTTGTGGCGTTTAGCGAGACGGTGACGGCGGACTCGGGATCTTTTTTTTTTTGGGCTGAGGGTTGGGCCGAGCCCCGCTTCGTACTTAGCTTGGCGACAGTGGGGTCGCTTGTTCGCCCTCTCATCAGCAAACCTCGACGAGAACGCGTCATCTACAGCGACAGAAAGACGACCCTTCGTCCCCTCCGCAGGGCGCGACAAAGGCCGCGCCAGGGAACTGTTGGAGGCACTCTCCGCTTATTGGACCAGATCAAATGCAACAAGGAACCACCCGTTGACTGCAGATGGGTGCTAGTGTACAAAAAAACCGAAATCCAGATCACGAATGAGAGGATACTCCTTCCTACACCTAAGCTCACGTAACTTTTGGAGCCTTTCAATCAGCGAGACGTGATGGAAAATTTGCGTGGCATATTGTGTCGGACAAGCTACTGTCTCAGTCACGTGCCTGGAAGAACAAAGTTCGAACGTTGGTTATAATCACTTGACAAAAGTTCTCGCGTGCCCACACCTCCCATCTTTACACCACCAAACTGGCACCACAACGCACTTCTCTTAAAGAGCTCTTTGGCACACATACTCCTAATCAACACTACCTCTCCGCATCAGCGAGGAATCTTGCTTGCCTGCAAGGCTCTAGGCAAGAAACCTACCTGGTTTCAGAAGCACTTAGGCGTACCTAAATCTTCAGTGCGCTCGACTATCTAGCTTGCGCCATTACGCAACGAAAGGCGCTCACAATTACGAACTGGCCGGCCAAAATGCCTTTCGGATACGGAGAAGCGATATATTCTACGTGTAGTACAAGCAAACCAAAAACTCACGTATAAGGAGGTCCGAGAAGTTACAGGTGTACCCTGTCATAACCGAACCATCTCTCGACTATTGGACACCTATAATATTAAGAAATGACTCGCAGCCGGCCGACCAGAACTTACGAATGAACATGCTACTATTAGGCTCGCCTAGGCACTCGAGCATGTACACTGGACCGAGGCGCAATGCAAGATAATTATCTGGTCGGACGAATGCTCTGCGGAGCGGGGAAAGGGTAAAATCCGGGAGTGGTGTTTTCGCACTCCAGGCCAAAAATGGGAGCCCCAAATGATTCAACCATACCAAAAAGGAAATAATATATCTGTTATAGTATGGGCTGGCTTTTCTGGCTTACGAGGAAGGTCTCCCTTACATCTAATGGTGCGCGATTCTCTAACTAAAGGAGGTGGGTATTTAGCCAACTCTTACCTCGAGGTTCTTAAGGAAAACGTACCAACGTTATGGAATCCGCGCTTGATCGGTCGGAATCGATGAATGAGTGACTTGATTGCTTCGTTGTTGAGACGTTGTTGGTGTTGATTCCCAAGATGTCTCAGAATGAGTGACTAAGTTAATATACTGTCCAATAGCATATAACGGAGGTTATTGAGCTCATTTTCCATCAATTACGTATGGTATATATAAGAAAATGTATTCCACGGCTCTTATAGAGCTAGGTAGAATTTGGTGCATTCGTTTTAACTTTAAACTCCGACAAATAGCCTTAATGTGGAGAGCGTAGCTATCCTTATCTAATATCAAGTGAACCATCGCTTCCTCGAGGAGTCCCTCTTCCAACTACAGAATGGGGAGTCCAGGCGGTGCAATTCATCCCCTACTTAGTAGCGGAATATCCTTCTTAAAACATCACGGTGGAGACATGTACCGTCTACCTATCGGGCGAAGTATTTATAATTTTAGTTCACGTGCCAACGCATAGTCTTCATCTATTCCAGCCGTTTTCTCAAACTGCTCCAGTAGACTAAAGTTCTATATTAGCGACGACTCTATCGCGCCCTTAGGAGAAGCGAGAGAGTTCAAAGCTTGCGTTGAGATATTTTATATGTGTCCGTCGCCCTTCCATCGCATCGGCTTATTCTCCTTAACCCACAGCTTTTCCTACTCGCTCTCGAATGGAGGCTGAATGAGGCCATTGATCTTCCACAGCCTTCTCTCTGTCTCATCGATATGGTACTCCCAATCATAATTCTTGTCTTCGATGTGCGGCTTGAGCGCAGCATCGATACGTGCGGTGAGTTTGCGGTATTCTTTATCTTCATTCGGGAGATGGACCGCGATGTGGTCAATGGTAATTCGGATAAAGGGTTTATCCTTTCTCGGTTCTCCGCCAACCCATGTGTTGGAGGTGGAAAGCTTGACAAAGTTGATGACAACGTAGAATGCCGGGGGTCAAACTTCCGTGTAGAGTTTGGTAACGTCTTTAGATAGCGCCTGTTTGGAAGCTTCGTCCTCGAAGGTTCCAGGGGGATGATAAACGACCCAAAGGGGCATCTTTGTGGATGGATAAAGTTCAGTAGAGCGTGTGTGTTTGAGTTTATTTTGGTGAATTTGACGAATCGTTAGTTGAATCCTTTATTTAAGCTCATACGCGGCACAGAGTTTAATTAAAGCCACAACCTCCTTAGTACTGTGATGAGTGATATTAAAAATTATATTGTTCGATTTTTCATAGCTAATGGGGGATTACTATTCGGCCTCCGAGCACGAGCGCACATACATCTAAGCCAAGAAGGGTGGATTAATATTTAGTTTTGAGATCGAACTGCACACACTGTTGTCCTCGAACGTTCCAAGAGGATACCAAACGACCCAAAGAGACATTTTTATAGATGGATAAAGTCTAGTGTTATGGTCTGGAAGCCCAGTAATGGAGAAGCCTCAGAAGAATCCTCGGCAGTCACGTGACGTTCCTTCCCTTATGTATTTAAGTTGATCTTCTCTCTCCTCTTCTTCTTCTTCTTCTTTCCTTAAGTTCTAGCTTCTTGTACGTAGCGCAATAAACCTTTTAGCGATTATCCTGAGGTTGAGCCTTCACATTAGCTAGAACTTCAATACCCAAGGAACTTATTGAACACGGAATTACTGGATACCGAGTGTCAAAGACGGTCGCGTACCGGTCTTACGGAATTACTAAACGGCAAAGACGGTTGTACACCGGTCTCACGGAATTATTGAAAGGCAAAGACGGTTGTATATCGGTCTTATTAAAATTACTAGAATTACTGGAATTACTGGAATTACTGGAATCACCGGAATCACTAGAACTATCGAAATGGATACTCAAGGACAAGCGCAAGAGCAGCAGGCTCAGGGGCAGCGCCCTTACGAGTCTTAGGAGATAATACAGTTAATGCAACAGATAATGTCTTAAATTACCTCCTTAACACGCAAGGTAGATCAGCTGGAGGAAGGTAAAACGACTAGTATTAGAGAGTTATCGGGAGACGAGCCCCGAAACCCTAGTTAACTAATACGAGAATAAGATTATGCAACCTTACGTTAGTAAGATAACCCTACTAAGAACCTTAGCCCTCTTGCCGAATTTTTAGGTAATAGGGACAAGCTAGAACCCTAGATCTCCTAAGCACAGGCAAAGCTCCTAGTGGACTATACTAGTTGTACTAAAGCCACGAAATTCTTTATGCTCCATAACCGGCTTAGGGGCGAGGCAGCACGTTAGCTACAGCCGTGGGTACAGGCTAGCATTAACACGAGTAGTATAACTGCTTAGTGTTTACTAGATTAGCTACGCCTATCTTTTAGCGACCCCTATGTATAAGAGAAGGCTTAGCGCAAGCTATATAAGCTACGCCAAACGAATAAGCCGTTTATAGAGTATTTTACTAAATTCCGCAAGCTTGTACTGGAAGCAGAAGGTATTAACTAGCCGAACGAAATCCTTAAGGCCTACCTAGAGGTAGGGCTTAGTCAAGAGCTGCAACGAAGCATGATCGGCCTTAGAAGTATAAGCTAGTTCTTTAAGAATTACTGCACTAAGTTAAAGCGTGTTAGTAACTAGCTAGAAGCGTTCAACCTACGCAATACTAGAAAGAAAGCCTAGTAAGGCTAGCAGGAAGGCTATTAGCGTGGTCGAAATAAGATTGGCTCGGCAGGGTCTACTAGCAGGCAGCCAGGGTCTAGGCAGCCAAAACCAACGTCGCCCCAACGCGACAATATAGACTGGGAGCCTACTAGATCAGCAAAAGCAGCCCAGGGGCGCCGTGCCAAATAGGTAGATGCCTAAGAAATGCAGAAGCGTAGAGAAGAGGACCGCTGCTACCGCTACGGTGACTCTACGCACCGCGTTAGTTAATGCCCCTAGCGGCCACCACGGAGGCCCGAGCGTATAGTAAGGCCAGCCCAACAAGGAGAGCCTAAGGGACCAGAGCTAGAGGAGGTGGAAGATTATAATACCTCCCTATAGTATTCGGAAAACGAGTAGCTCCTGCTAAAAGACGTAGGCAGGAGCCAATAGAGGAGAAGAAACGGGCAATACAAGCCGACTAGCGAAGATAGCAATCTAAATTAGAACAGAATTCACTCCTTACTTTAGTCTTAGTTAATAAAGAGTCTTTTGGCAAAGCTCTTACTAATACTAGCTGTGAATACTACGCTGTAATAAGCTATAAGTTCGCTAAACGTTATAAACTCCCGCGCATCCAAATACCCTCGAGAACACTAGACGGCTTAACACCTACGGGATAGCGAATTATAGAAGTAGCCTAGGCAGAAGTCGACATTAGTGGCTATAATTAAAAACGAATGTTCTTCTATATCGTTCTAAGGCTCACTAGCTACGATATTATGCTAGGCAACCCCTAGATAGTACAAGAAAAGGCAATACTAGACTAAAGCGAACGGACGATTACTTTTAAGGACACCGGCTTAGTAGTTAAACAAGATGCTAATCTACCTAAGCCCTAAGGAACACCGATTAGAGCGTACGCGTTCCGCTCCTTATACTAGTAACGCAAGAAGAAAGAATACTAAATCTTTACTATAAGCCTCGCTAATATCGATAAGGCCCTAGAAGAGAAGGCTCCAGTTAACGTTAAGGCCAATCTACCGCACTAGATTTATTAGGAACGGCACCTCCTATTCAAGAAAAGAGAAGCTAAGAAATTACCACCTAACCGGCCTAGCATTAATTACTATATCGAATTGGAAAAGGATACTAATAGACGAATACTAGAACCGCTATAGGGACCTCTATATAATATATCCCGTGACGAACTCCTAGTATTTCGAAAAACGCTAAATAATTACCTTAATAAAGGCTTTATTCGAGTTAGTAACTCGCTCGCCGCCGCCCCTGTTCTCTTTGTAAAGAAACTAGAAGGGGGGCTCCGTTTCTACTGCGATTACCGAGCCTTAAATTGAATTACTAGGAAGGACCGTTACCCGTTGCCGCTTATTTAGGAGACACTTAATCGGATTAGCAAGGCTAAATAGTTTACTAAGCTCGACGTCGCTGCCGCCTTCCATAAGATACGGATTAAGAAAGGTAACGAATAGCTTACCGCATTTAGAACTCGATTCGGACTATTTAAATAGCTTATTACCCCGTTTAGGTTAGCTAATGCACCGAGTACCTTCCAGCGGTATATTAACTGGACGTTAAGGGATTTCTTAGACGATTTCGTCTCAGCCTACGTAGACGATATTCTAATCTTTACGAACGGTTCTCGCTAGGATTACCGCGAGAAGGTTAATAAGGTACTAGCTAAATTAGACGCCGTAGGCCTCTAGTGTTACGGCGCAGCCTCCACAGGGTTAGGGAACAATAGGATAAGGCAGCAGGTGGGGAGCGCAACTGCGGCGTAATTAAGGACCTACCTAAGTCACGGGACTCACGTGACGCTAAGAGAGTGCTCTCGCTGCTCTTAGGGCGCTCGGGCTAGAAGACTATAGAGCAGTAGGAGCATAAGAAGATGCTCTATCCGTCCCGAGGCGAACAGCCCACCGGAACGACAGAGCAGACAGAGTAGTTATTAGATTATATACACTTTCCTATATGTATATAAACTACACTCCTTAGATAGCTTTAACCTTCGTGGTTAACTTTAATAATAATTCAGCACTAATTATTAGTAACACGGCCTTCGCACGTAGTACTTAGTCTTGTTACGTGTTCGACTTGCTCTCACCCTCTTCTTATACCTACTTAAGGAAAACCCCCTCGATAGGTTTTCTCCCTCTTTAGTGTTTGGATCCTTAGAGGCAGAGGCCCGCTCGTTACACTTTGACCACCATCCTTGCAAGGAGAGGAAGGCTCTAAGATCAAGTCTCATCGGGTAAGGTATCACCCCCTAACGAGTTTAGAAAACAGCAATGGCACTAGGCTCTTAAATAGATGTTAATCCTGCGGAGGATTAGAACCAAGGTATCTAAGGATAGGCTTAGCCTACGGAGCCTATTAGAGAAGAGCTCGTGCAGCTTATTAAGGAGCTAAAAGCTTAGAACGCTCGACTAATCGAGCACACGATAAAGCGAAGCGCTACTAAGGTTAAAGTAGCGGTACCCGAGAAGTTCGATAGGGATAGGAAGAAACTTTAATTCTTCCTCCTCTAGATGCCACGCTACCTTTAGTTTAACTAAGCGTAGTTTAATAGCGACGCTAAGAAAGTGCTCTTCGCATTAACTTATCTCCGGGGAACGGTAGAGGCGTGGATAGAACTATACCTTCGCGACTACCTAGCCAACGAACACTCTCTCGAGAAGAGACGAGAAAAAACTAAGGAAATTATTAATACGTACAAAGGATTCGCCGATAACCTAAAGGCTACTTTTAACGATCGAGATAAAGTCCGCAAAGCCTTTAACGATATTATAACCGTTAAATAACTAGGATCTATAGCTGTCTACGTAACCAAGTTCTAATAGCTTATAGCCTATCTCGAATAGTTAGACGAGACTTTCCGCGACCTCTTCTATAAAGGCCTAAAGGACGAAGTTAAGAAGAATATAATTACCTACGAATACCCGTCTACCTTCTAGAAGATAGTAGACCTTGCGTCTTAGATCGACGGTCGTATATACGAATAGAAAATAGGTTCTCGATAAGCTAACACCTCGAAGCCTCGCCGCGAAAAGATAACCCTCGAAGGCGGAGACGCTATAGCCCTCGACGCGGCTAACCGATAGGATTCTAAGGGTAATAACAACGTTCGAAATAACAATAAGAAGCCTAAAGGACTAAATCCGAACTAGACGGACGAGTAGAAATAGCGCTATAAAGATTAACTCTATATTACTTACGGTAGCGATAAGCACTTCTCTTCTAAGTGCCCGCAGAACCCTCGTAATAAGAAAGACGGAAAGTAGACTTCGAGCGCTTAGCGCGAAGCATCGGTTATATCCCGCTAAGATAATTATAATACGCTATACTAGACAGCCTACTACAACGACGACTATTAGACGCACTAAAGCAGCAAAGATATATCGGGATAGTACCCCCACGAACCTCGACAATTCGGTATAATAACTAGAAACGAAGAAGTCATTAAGACCGACGATATTATCGATAACTTTTCCTTAGATAAGTGTAACGAGCGGGCCTCTACCTCTAAGGATCCAAACACTAAAGAGGGAGAAAACCTGTCGAGGGGGTTTTCCTTAAGTGGGTACAAGAAGAGGGTAAGAGCAAGTCGAACACGTAATAAGACTAAGTACTACGTGCGAAGGCCGTGTTACTAACAATTAGTGT
>JAJJID010000624.1:0-18446 GCA_022204955.1 Macrophomina pseudophaseolina
CGATGACAACAAGCACGGCTATGGCGGCGATGACAACAAGCACGGCTATGGCGGCGATGACAACAAGCACGGCTATGGCGGCGATGACAAGAACGGCTATGGCGACAACAACCAGAAACATCAGTGACATAGCAGAACGTAAAGCCGGAAGAGGGGATGGATGGTGGACTCAAGCACGAGAAAACACTATAACCGGGATATATAGGGAAGGGCTTTAAAACTAACTTAACGACGGTCATTTCTGTTGAACTTCTTTAATTATAATTACAATCTTTTATAGCCTAGCTTAATTGCTTGAAACTCGTATTCTCCGCGATATACTACCCCGGTTCTTGATACTCCCTTGGTATAACTCTCATGGCTGTGAACGGCTTTTGCCGGCGAGATACAATAAACGCGTGCATCGTACGCTAGACAGTTATATACTAAACTATTACTTCCCACTACCCTATATAATCCTCCTCCGATGAGTCTTCTTCGCCTCTTTCGTCCGGCTTTAGATATTATAGGCCGTATTAAAGAAGATTTGAAGGAGGTATAATTCACGAAGTCTCTAAATTAAGAAAAAATAAAAGAAAAGGAGAAAGATATACAACAGGAAAAGGTTTAAAATATTCCTCTACTAGCGACGACGATAACCTATAATCGCTTATTAAGCATAGCACTAAGTAAGAATAAGTCATACTTATTTCCTACCTAGAGGAATCACTTTTAGTAAGTTTAATTCGTAACACATCATTGGAGTAGCAAAGTACGACGCCGCATTGTTACTAGTGCGGGCTAAGATGCCATATATTCTAACAAATATACGTAGGATATAGAGTAGACTACGGTACGCAGTGAGGTAAGTGTAAAGGCATCCAAGGAAGCAATAAGGGCATTACGACCTCAGAAGTATAGTACGTGGGAGTGAAAAGCGGAAGGGGAAGCATGAAAGGCGTCCATCTTAGAGATGCCCTTGGTAGCTACTTCGGCCGCGTCGTTAGCGCGACCACCGTTCCGAACCTTATTTCGCACCAAGTTAGCAAGTGACTTGGAGTGTGTTACACGTTTGGATCTCACATCGCTCCGGATGACGCAAGCTAACGTACATTAGAGACGGCTGCCGGTCCAGTACCGCTTATTTTCGCGCCTCAATAGCCCAGCCTGCCTCGCCAACTCCACCAACAGCTATTATGACCACTCGCCATTTCACCTGGGCGCAGTCCTACATCGAGCGCTCACTGCTCTCGGACACTTTGCCCCTGGCAGCCTACTTGCTGCGCCTTATTGCGATCAAGCGCACAACCTTTGCTTATCCGCCAACCATCAAGCTGCTCGCCCTGGCCGAGGAGGAGGTTGGCGATTCGATAGGCCTCCTCAAGATCCATGCCGATACCATTACAGGCTTCAACAATTGCGCCGTTAAGCTGCTGCACGACATCGCCAAGCTTAAGAGGTTCCTACTCTTTGAAGATGAGAAGTTTAGTGACGTTGGAGGGATGGTGTAAAAGAGTATATCGGCGGCCCGCTTGCCATTGCCCGTTGGACGGATATTACTAGCGCCCACGTCTTCCCAGGCCCGGCCATCGTAACCTCTATTAAAAACGCCGCTGCTACCGCGAGCAGAACCAATCCGGCTATACCGAGTTTAGCGCAGAGCTATCTCGCCATGTTTCCACCGCCAACAATTACACTTAAGCAGCAGCCCAGGCTTATCCCAACGCCGACGAACACGGCAATCATGCCTATGACCATAAGCGGAGCGTTATCAATATCTCTACGGCCCTCATCCAGAGCATTAGGCTGCAGTCCATGCCGTAATTGAGGGCGAGAGAAACGATGACAATGTCAACGAGCACTTCGAGGAACTCGGCAGCACGCCATCCCTGCGCTACTACTTATTGCTGCAACATGCTCGGCTGGAAGCCCGCTGACGTGGAAATAAAAGATTAATAGGTTATACAATTATAAAGGGTCTATCATTTATTAGTTTGCCCATAGATTTAGCAGGCTAGTAGGTCTATATAAAACCTGCTGACCTCTTATTAAGACTGCTCTCTGGCCCTTTTTCGTACTTCGTCTTGTAGTTTATCAATTAGATAATTTCTCTTAATCTTACAGGTCACCACCGTCTTAACGTGACGTTAGGTGTGCGTGGATGCAGAGACCTAGACCTTTCTAGGCCCCCAAGGGGAAAGAAGAAACGTAAACCTCCTGTTGATAGTATTAACCCTTCTGCTCCCTAACGCAATGTTCGCTCTATCTCCTACTGCTGTCCGAAATCTATCAGTATCTGGTGATGATAACCTCCCTACCACGTTGTAAATTATCACGGGATACATGTATTTACTGGCCTGCAGCGTAAGGCATTATATAGGTATTATACCAGATCCCCTTTTGCCCTTGCCGGAGGGACTACGTACGTGGTGGGGTATATTGGTAAAAGGACAGCCCCTTACATAAAGCGCTAAGCGGTGAAACTCGATTGAGGATTAAACGGTTCGATAAAAGACATTGCCAACTTGAAATAATAGCATGGAGATAAGTAGTAAGGCGCAAATAAGAGCAAAGGTTGTTGGAAACACATAACCTACATAGCTATAAACTCGAGAGGTCTTTCGTCGAACGCTGGTTGGGTAGGTTCCTTGAAAGGGTATAACAAAGTATTATACATAACACGGCGGAATATACTAGATAATTGGGTGAACAATATACACCTTAAACGGTCCGGCTAAGTAAGCGCGCTTATTAGGAATCGACGACACGAATTAGATGGGGTACCTCCACAGGGTTTCACACGTTAAATCCTACGCACTAGGCCCTTGATAATAGGCGGGACGTGGGTAAAGGTTTTCGTTAACGTGTTCCACCAGTCCTCGGGCCACCCCACTCCTCGGGCCACCCCAAAAACCCACCAAAAATCGGAAAAATCGTACCTTAATATCTCAACAACGGCTGGGTAATAAATTCTAAATTTTTAATAGATGATAGCTAGTACTTAGAAATAGAGGATATTATATTTCTAAGAGCGAGACTTCTACAGTTCTTGAGATATTAAGGAAAAGGTAAAAATTTTTAAATTTGGGGGCCAAAACACTACTATTTTAAAAACTATAAGCTTTTAGCATTTAAGAATTTAATGACCTTTAGTTTTAGGCACTATATATAATGTATTAAAAATTTAGAATTTATTATCCAGCCGTTGTTGAGATACTGAGGTACGATTTTTCCGATTTTTGGTGGGTTTTTGGGGTGGCCCGAGGAGTGGGGTGGCCCGAGGACTGGTGGAACACGTTATTGGCATCTGCTTAATAACCAATGGAGCGTATTATTGAATGTGGATTTCAGGGCAAAAACAAAGAATAAGACGCATGTGTTCTCTGAAATAGCAGCTCCGATCTTGTAAGGAACTAGTAAGTCTGAGACCCGAGCTCAGATACCAGTATGGTCAGCTACCTAGCTGCCTCATAAGCCAGATATCTGGATTGGGTGAAAGGTGATCGAGAACGACTTAATTGATCCCCGTCGTCCTGCACTTACTATGGTTTGGGCTCTTCTCGTTTACCAGCTGCCATAACTCATCTCAGTCGCTGTAAAAGCCGTTAAATGCCCAGAAGAAGCTGGATTCAACTGTAAAATATAAATGACACACCATTGAGCGGTGTCATCTCAAGTTCGAGCCACTTGTTGCGGGGTTCTCCCGGTGAGGTACGAGGCAGTTGATCCGGCCTATGCGGCTAACATGCCCAGAGCTGGTCACATGCCTTGAGCTGCGGATTGCATCTGGTCCGTATTCGACACAGTGCGAATTTAAAATGATAAACGTAGCCAAAAGAGTGGGCAATCTGCTGAAGTGCCACCGGTAAGTCGTTTTGCATTTCCGCAGGATGCAATGCCGGGGTTCTGCAGACGCCACGCAATTGGCTTGACGCGCTACACGACTCGGACGGCCTTCGTGCCCCTGCATGAACGGGAGTGATGAGACAGGACGTCGCTGCGGGGGTGATCATTTCCATTTACCTTTAGCGCAAAAAATTTGACGATGGTTTCGGGGAGCAAGATCCGCGCGGCTTCCCCGGCTGGGCGTCCCTTCTCGTCCAGCCAATTTGATCGAAGCAAATACCTGATAGGGCTCGCTAAGCTTGCACTTTCGCAAGCAGAGGTTTGCCTCGCTTTATCAGGAAAAAAAAAAAAGAAAAACGTAGACTTGCCTGTGGTAATAGCGTAATCATATGTAACAAGTGAAGGAAATTCGTTCATCAGTTCAGTCACCAGGAGTATCCGGCCATGTCGGCGCTTATCACGTCCTTGACAATCATTAAGGCCTCGAAGGCGGACTTGAGTACGGTCGCATCTTTGTCGGTCAGGCCCGTCCCCATTCTCTCACCATGCAGCCAGAGCCGAATGCAACGGTCCGCAAGCCATATCTTCTGCAACGTAACGCCGTTAGTTTGAGGATCAAGGCTAAGAAAGTCTACGTGTGCATGCTATTGGTCTTTACCTAGTGCGTTGATCCGGCAGTGCCACCCTAAGCTACCGCGTGGGTAGAGCTCAGCTGAGCACACACATGCGTGGTGAGGCCAACATGGAGTGCATCGACGGTCCATTGAAGCTGCAAACCTTTTCTAGCGTCAAGGCGCCGCCACAATCAGCCACCCTTAATCTGCAAAAAAAACATGAAGTTGATAGCCGAGTGTCCATACCAGCAGGACACTGTAATAAACTGTACTGGCTCCAGAGATAGATAGAATAATGGCGGGAATCAAGCCAATAGCGGACTTTTACGTAAAATCACTCCCGTGTTGGCAACCGAATCCTCTTCTAATACCATCTCCGAGCATCTTGATTACACTGAGGCAAGCACGTAATCAGCGACTATATACACATGTTGGACGAGCGAGGGCGCCAAAAAACGTAGCTTTTGAGAAAATCTGTCCTACCTTAACTCCAGCTCCCATGTGATGCTACTGCGCGTTAACTACGGCTGCGTAACCCTGAAATACTGGTAATTTCTCGATAAGGTTCGGGAAAGGCTGTTTCTGCTGCCTACGCCCCCCAATGACACAACCGCACGTCCGGGAAAGATATCACGTATGCAGAGACCCTTAGAAGCTTGCCCAGTAGCAACCTTAAGCATAGAAGATACGCCTCATGTGTTCTAGAAGCCCGGTCTCTCTGTTACTACACTGGCCCACAACCCTGACGCGAGAAGCCAGGATTTTGCGGATGACCTCCATAAACTACTTCAGATCACCCTTCCGAAGGATTACTTGTGCATTACTCATGCGAGACTTTTCGACCAGACGTCTCGATGGCACGGGGCCTGGTTCTCACAGCACAGACAACCACCAGCATTTTGTTCACACCATCTCCATCTCTAAAGGCATCGGCCCTTTTTTATCCCTGGGACATACCCACCTTGACGCTTACGCACGCATTTTCCCCGTCTCCTCATACGGTGTACATTCGTGGCTTCCGTGCCCACGATCCATTTAGGAATGGCCTTGCGCATATAGCAGGACACTTGCTCTAAATGAGAAAGAGCTGCCGCTCTAACGCTCCAATAGAATTATCAAAGGCCCTCGGTAGTCAGCTCAGTACCACGGCGGACACACACTAAGATTACACAGGCTATTGCTACTAGGCTGTGGGCGTTTATGTGGCTGGCTAGACCTTACCGCTGTAGGTCTTTCCGATTCAGGTACCCCACCTGGTATGCCCGATCACCCAGGACATGTCTCAATCAAGAAGATCGCTCCGAAGCTGCCTGCGGGTAGCTAGTGCTCTGGCACTTTCATCGTTTCATGCTTTGTGGCGCATCTACGACGAGCCTAATCCATATGCTTTTCCATGCTCCGCTGCGTCTTCTGTCAAATACGAGCCCCTCACGTTTGTTTTATATATTGCCGTTAAGCCGCCTCCTACCTACTGGTGTCAGCTCCTAGTGTTTCATGGTTTTCGTAAACTCGTCCAGAGCCTTTGGTTTCATCCATTCTTTCTCCGCTCGCTCGACAATTTTTTCTTATTATCCTGTGCTGTGTTTTTCTGCGCCTGCTATGGGCAAAGAAGATCTCCCGGGTGCTGTCGGGCCACTCATCTCTCCCAATTATATCCCGGAAAATATTGATGGCGCGGACGTGGCGGCATCTTCGGTGGTTTGGAGCCTGTCACTTGTTTGGTGCGGGATCTGCTCCTGGCAGTCGCTCGCGCAGACTAAACAGGCCAGAAATCCATATAGGAGTGTGTATATCTGGATGATTTGGCTTGAACAACTAGTTTGCTTTGCCATGGGTTTGGAATGCTGGTGTTTTATTATGAAGTGGATTTATCCCAGTAAGCACTTAACAGATATAATAGGGTATGTTCGCTTGTTAATAAGCTCCGCAGGTTTTGCGTTCTATTTTACCATTCTGTTCTGGTGGTGTATTCAGGTCCAGCTCCTACTCCAGATTATTATTAACCGGGTCCGGCTCATCTCCGTAAACAAAAGGCGAGCTATGTGGATAATGATCGCGACCGCGGTAGTGGTTACGCTCATCAATATTAGCGTTTTCAATATCTGGATTCCCGCACGTTTACAAATTTCCGAACGGTAAGCCGCCTAGTATTTCTAAAAGGATAGGGGTAGCTAATTGTTCATAGATACGTTTATATTAACGAGATCTGGGATCGTATTGAGAAGGGGCTCTATCTGATAATAGACGCATCGCTCAATACCTATTTTATCAGGACTGTCCGTAAGAACTTAGTCCGTAACGGTCTGCAAAAGTACAACTCCCTCTTAACCTTTAATACGCGGATTATCTTCATCTCTATTCTTATGGATATTATGATTATAGCCGCAATGTCTATTCCCAACTCGTTTATGTAAGTGTAAATCTCCGCATAACATTAATCCTCCTCCCTAGAATACAGCTAACTTCCGTATAGCTATATTCAGTTCCATCCGTTGGCGTACCTGGTCAAGCTTAATATAGAGCTGACCATGGCCACACTGATTCGCAAGATCGCCATGTCAACGGCCGCTAAGCGAGGCGGCACTGGTGCGCATAAGGAATACCTCTTCAACCACGACAGCAGAAACACACACACCGCCGTCGAGCTCAGCAACAGCAGCTATTGCCACGCGGACACGCGCCTAAAGTTCGACGGCCACGGCATCCGCAAGACACAGGAGTACGTCGTGCGCAGCATGCCGCACCCGGCCACCGAGCAGCAGTACGACGCGGAGCTCATCTCTAATTCCAGCACCAAGGACGAGCAAGGCTCGAGGATTAGTCCCGAGGATACGGACGACCAAAGCCAGCTTGTGCGTCACACAGAGAGGTTTGAACAGGAACAGAACCGGACGATGAGGCCGAGCGTATTTGGCTCATAAGGGTAAACTTTTGTTCGTTTAGTGTTGTGTATGGAGACCGGCGTGAGTACTCTGGGCGCAGCGAAAATGTTCAATTCCCTATTGCGTCCCATACACTTAAACAATACATCGCCATCTTATTTTATGTTTTGAGCGATTGCTCCCTCCAAAATTCGTAATAATAGCTTCTCCATTCACGACAATCTCTCCAAACAAGCGTATTGCATAATTATGTGCAAATAGATACTAAAAACATGTTGTCTAGAGACTCTCACCAATATACAACCACTCTCGCTCGGGAACCGACGGTAAGTGAAACCTTCTATCCTGGCTGGTTCGGTGCGCGAGCAATATGATGACTTGCCGCACCAACCGTCAATGCGTAAGCCACAGTAATGGATGGTTTCACACCCGAATCCGCGGAGAACCGGGAATCCTAACTCAGGCCTCACCTCCTCACTAACCTATTGCAGCACATACCGGCGGGGCGTTCCTGCGAAAAAGCCGCACTGTGGCAGGAGAGCCATGGCCGCACTTCTCGTAGATCGTCCGGGAGCTGTACTCCACTTGAGGCCCAGCAAAGGACACAACCTTCTTCAGTCACTCCCTTGCAGCTCCTACTATCAATCGTGACTAACGACGTCAAGTCTCTACGAACATTACGGGCAAACTTCGATCAAAAAAGCCAGCCAGTGGGTGGGAGCAAGGCGCCCGCTAAAGAACAAGTATATCCGGTAAGAAGAGGGGCATAGACGGCCAGAGTCGAGCACGGAAAGTAAGAAATTCGTCTCAAGTGGCAGCCTGCGGTGCCCCACACTATGACGAGTGGTCGGCTATGGTACCCCTTTCCCTTTTTTTTTTCTTTTCACTTCGCTGCGCGCGACACAGTCTATCCCGGGGTATCCATGCAGAGCCAGCGAGTTCAAACGGCAAACACCGATTTCTCAAAGAATGTATGAAGCGCACGATCGAGCTTGGGACCAACGGTTATTATTTTTGCCGGGCTGCCGCTATTCCATGATCAGCGGATGGGCGATGCAAATGAAGATCCAGGGGCTGGTGGCGGCGGAAAGGAGAGCAAGGATTAGATGAGGCGAACCTTGTGCGACGGTAACTTCCATTAGTACACAGTTGGGTTTGCAGCTTATCTGTTGGTTTCGCGGAACCCCGGATTGTTCCATGACTTCCCAAGCACGATTCCTAGATTACTAATAAAGCATTACTACATTGTAATAAAACCAAGTATATCTATAAAACCGTCTCGCTCGACTATACATATCTAATTACCTTTTCAAAGGTCCTAGAAGTAAGGTAGATAGATTGGTCCCGTTTAGCGTCAATGACAGCACCGCGTCCGACCGGGCAATTAGCTGTCCTCCTGCCGGATGCCGTCGATCTCTTGACCCCGGCAGCGCCGATGCCGTTGTTCCTTGCCGCACTGCTGCTGCTGTCTGGGGCTCCGCCACTGTCAGAAAATTCGATGTGGCCAGTATGGCTGGACCGCAGCTTCTGCGTAACGATGCACGGTTGTTGCTGTTCCTGTGGTCGTTGAGACATTTAAAGAGGTGGCCGGTGCTGAATCACGCTCGAGAGCGCAAAATTTCCTTGGAGTAGAAGCGGAGCACCGGGTTGCAGGCGCACAGGACGCCCAGATGCGTCTCGACAAGGGAAAGAATCAGCCGTGCCGGATGCCATGAGGGATTTGAGCTGCTTGCCATGCAAAAACGAGCTCTAAGGGAGCTCTCGTCAATTGGATCAGGATCCTATTACCACTCTTCGAAATGGCGAAGCTTGGGCAAGAGGTAACAAAGAAGACTGGCGCCATGCTGGTGGATGTTAAAGAGTTGATCGTACTTTTGGTGTTGAGGTGCGTCAAGATATCTGATGGTATGGGAGAAGCGGTGACTAGTGGCGGGACGCCGGCTTGGTTCAACGCGGTTTGCTAGTCAAGGCAGGATTAGGTTAGTAACGTGGCTTTTATTAGATATTCAGCAAGCCTGGTTTCCGAGATGGTCGGCTAGGGATATAGTAACACATTCTCGTTAATCTAGATGTACCATTATCTGGGCCTTGTATCCGCGCTGTTGACTTCTGTTAGAACATATGGCATCTTAGCCCGCACTAGTAATAGTGCGGCGTCGTACTTTTGCCAGTTAAACAACTTCTCTTTCCCGTGCGCTATGTATCAGACCCGGATTGATGTAAGATACTCAGGGTTAAGGCGGTCCAGCTTGCAATCTACGGTTTTGCCGCCGCCGAACCCATTTCTTCACATTGTGGGATGACGATTGAATGCTCCACGACTCGGAAATGAGCATCTTACTTTCTGTCACACCATTTACACCGAAACGAGCTCCGACGCCGCAGAAAATAAGTACTCGCTCCATGTTCAAGTCGAAAGAGTATGTAGCGGGGACGGCCACTTGAAATAAGTCTAATCTGTGCCTTACAGCCCGGACCTTCAGGCGCCGTCTTCTCTGCTCGGGTCCCCGACTGTCTGAGGAAGCTTTTAGAGCCACTGATTCTTGGCGCAACTGGATGCTAAGATTACATTGGATTCTTTAATATCGGAAAACACGGTGCTTGGTTTCACGCAACAACAGGATCCTTAATACGCGTTTGCTGTATTTGCTGCTGGGTTGCTGTGCTACTGCTCGATGCCCTTATTGACAGCCCTAGTACCAACTTTCGGGCCTTCGGAAACGGCGCGATAGAAGCAAAGGAGTACTAGATCACTATGTGTAACAGGAAGTGCCTTCTGCTCCAGATCAATAACATATCGATAGTAAATACCACAAATGTAACAATGGGATCCAGTAGGCTTAAGTGGTCAAGGTAGAGAATGCAAACAAATCGCTAATGAGCTACTTCGAGCATTCTCTAGCTTTATATATAGTGCTATCTGAGCTGTTGACTGCTGACCACTGAGGCTATATATCCTGTTGAGAAACTGTTGGATTAGATTGGTGGTGTATTGATAACAATGAGAACCGTGGGGACTGAACCGTCACAACAATTGCGATTGACCACACATCGGCCCTACAGCGTCCAATCGGTAAGAAGGAGGAAAGAAGCTGCGTACGGCTAGACAGCCATTTACTCAGCTGCCGTTTCATTTCTTACGAAAGCGGAAATTCATCCAGTGCCAAAGAAATATGGACGTTCCAGCAGCCCATAATTTATTTTAATACTGAAAATTATCCGTCAGTTGCAATAAGAGTCCGCAAAGCACGCGCACACGTACGCGGCAGATCCAGAGCTTTTTCAAAGAGGGCGTATGGGCAAGGCGATGTTTTCTTTAACGTTTTTAGTCGGCTGCTGTAACAATAGTATATGCAGGGAGGCGGCACGTACCGCACATGTGCAATCCTCTTCCGCGATACCCGGTTGCGTTCCCTAGAGCGGATCCGGGACCAATGGAATCACCCATGCCGTACGAGCTATCATTTGCAGCCGTCGCGACCCTTGCTATATTGATCCATAAAAACTTTGAACCGAGGCAGCGCGCCTACGCCATATGCTATGTCGATATGATGTTACTCCGTAAGATTTATAGTCCTCATCGCACTTTGGTCCGCATAAAAGAAGGTAAACATGCAAGCTTCGGTGCCCTTAACGGCCTCCCAACCTGCGCTGATGGGCACTCGCATTGACGGATCCGCTGCCCCAGCGTTTCCGGGCCTGTTACGCCGAAGAGGGCTCGGACGATCACGACGACGCACCACAGTTACCAACGCACATGAATCGTCCCGTTTCGCTAGCAGTACGGAATACGACGACCCACTATATGCTAATTGATTTTTCTTGCTCCCAATTACCCTGAAGGGGAAGCTGTAGTCACCGGGACCGATCTATCTAGACCAATATGGGCTGCTGAATGACTTTCTTCTCTTTGCCTATCCCTTTGTGGCACTGGCTTGATGGCTGGATCACTTAAAACCCCGCGCCAATATCGGAAACACCGCTCCTTGATGATAGTGGCGCGGGGTGTATTGCCCTTGGCCTTGCAATAACTAAAAAAGAACTTCGGTCGATCGCGCATCGTGGCATTGCTTACGCAAACTGCCGACGTTTTAGATGCAAGGCAAATGGCGAAGGTATTAGCAGCCTGCCTTATTAGCCCTTAGCCTGTAGACTACATACTGTGGTGTATTTTCGGTTCTCATATCAGCTTCGACGATGACGCCTCAAGCCTGAAAGTAATTGCCGGTGTAGGTTTTTCTCATATCTGATCATTATTGATTCAGTGAGCACTAGCGGAAATCCGGGGCTAGGGGGCCTTGATTTTAGTTGTTTCTGCTTCAACAGCTTGCCAATCTACGCCGCAGTGTTACGTTTTTAGTTAACGGGCACGAGCTAGGTAAACGACGGGACGCATCCTAACTGGCGTCGTTTGTTCCTGTTGGAATATCACGTGTGTGTACAATAAACTTTAGCTTAGTCATGGAAGAGGACGGATAAGAGGACTCCCCTGAGCGTCCCTCTCACGCCTCATGCCACTCATTCTCAATTGATGGTATCACCACCAAATCCAACAGTTCCTTATTCTCCGTGGCCGGGTCTATATATGCTCCATAGAGCGCATATTGATTCTCGTCAATGACTACACCACACAGACGTTTAATCATATGGGCTTCCATTTAGAGCGCCTTCTTTATTTCCAAAAAAATATTTTTTTATAAAAAAAAACGTAGTCTGTAAGAGCTGATCTTGGCATTTGCCAGTGAATGGGCTGCCTTACCCTTTCCCAATGGGATCGAGGGGTCCAGGACTCTCAACTCAAAAAGAACATAGGCCCAGTACTATAGTCGTGGTTAACGCTATATCGAATAGAACGTCGGACAAGTCAAGAATTCGCAATTTGTAATTGGGCTCATTCTGTTCTCGGCCGAGAATATGTACTTCAAAGATGCATGATTGTGGTATAATAGACTGGCTTTCACGCGGAACAATGACCCAAATCCGATTGGTCATGGTTCCCTGAGCTTGACTGGAAATCTCATCTTGTCCCTGAGTCAGGCTTGTTCGCTTTAGCGCCGTTAGAAGACCCCAGCCCACTCTTCAGGTAGCCGTTATCACGAACCTGCCAAGCCCTTTTAATAGCCCTCGGCGCTATTGTCTCAGGTAAGACAAAATTAGTCGCCGCCACCACAAACACTAATCCCTATAATTGTCACCACTAAATCGTCCTAGCTTCATCGGTGGTCAGTAACTTTCCTCACCTACCGATGACTGGCATATGTTATAGTGCCTTGCATAATAATCATAGCTATCTTTTATTCCAACTTAGGTTATACCAGAGTCACCCATTCTTAACAAGGCTTTCGTCTGAGCTTGTGCTAGATGCATGATGATCTTAATTTAGCCACCGTCCCTTTCCCTCTCCTCTGCAGTGGGCCCCAGAGAAATCATCCTGCGGAGCGGACAGATATTGCAAGCGCACATCTCAAGTCCATAAGTAGGAACAGTTTCACACACTTGACACGATTTCACCGGACTCGCATCCCTTTAGCGACCCATCAGTTTCAAGTAATCGCGACATGCAAAAATCGAAGATAAGTTCCAATCAATATCAATCAGCACCTATAAGTCTCTGGCAGCTATATAAATAGATTGCTTAACTCTTCAAGAGGTGCTCACGTATCTTGCATTCCGTAATACCTTTCTGTTGGACTGAAAAAAGCACGGCGCCGCACTGTTATTCAGTGCAAATTGATTGAGTTATATCCCAACACTTTCGAAAGTCCAAGCGCTTCTTTTCAGAGGAGGTTGAAGCGTAACTCGCATTGCATGTCTACTGTAAACATGACCGAAGACCCTCCTGACATTATCCATTCACTAATTCTCCCTCTCGCCCCCCGACTGTACCTATCTCTCGTTTCCACTACTCTTCTCCTTTATGGCCGATCCGACGCCTTCTACAAGTTCGGATCTCCGGGAGCTTCTAATTCTAAGAAAGCTAATTCGCAAGATCGCTATATCTGCGAGGACTTAGTAATGCGTCCGCTAGAAAACCGTCTTGAATAATAGCTTTTGGATTGCGAAAACTACTATCAAGCTGATTAATAGCTACTAAGCAATAATTTGAGTGGACTCTGATGAACGCCACATCCGCGGCCCGCTGCGCAGATGTCTACCTCGGATTTATTGGCTCGAGAATGACGTGTAGGATCAGGCTCCCATCTTGCGTTTCCTTTCTCGTCTGCTCATCTCATGCCTGTGATCCCCACTCCTCTGCTTTTACTTCATAATGGCCCGTCAGCAAAAGGAGAGGTCGGTGTTAAGACGTTAGGACTGGGTGCTTATAATAACCTCGCTTCTTCTCTTTAGGCACCTAAGACCTTTCGTGCGGGACCGCCAGCTTTAAGTCATTAAACAGGCAAGGACGGGCGATCTGAGCACCACATATCCCGCTCAGCTTACGATGATTGTAAGAGGAAATGCCTTGATAGTCTAACGGCGTATAACGTTAGAGTGAAAAGGTCCGGGTAAGTCCTTCTCTTTCCTTCTCAGCACAACCATATAATCTCTCTCCTCTCTCTCGCCCTACCTGCTAATTCAGCTCACTTGAGTCAACGTTTTGCGTATGCGGCCGGCTTGGAGCGGTTGAAGGCGGTAAATTAATTCGAAACGAATAGAGTAGAATTACACGTTAAACTGGAAATTATTTTTTTTTTCTCAACAATCATATCCGGGAGGAGTTTGGCCGGCAGCATACACGATAACGAAGTCATGTCAATGCCTCACGCTTCCTTAAGCTGGAGTCAAGGACAGTTATCCACCCGTCTAGTTTGGCGTGTCTGTGCCATCCGTGCGGGTCCTAACGCAGTTCATTTTAGTCTCTCGCCGAGGCACTCTTCATGGGCCCGGTTAAGCAGCCGAGGGAGCGGTATGAAGTAAGAATATAGCGTCCATTCCTCAGGAAGCGCGAGGTCTCTCGAATCCAGGCCTCTTTTGGCTTCGACATCTATGAACATTTCATCCGTAGCTACGCTAGGCAAGACCACACCAAGTCTAATACAAAGAATCCTATACAGAATGGGGTACATCTGCCGAATGAGGATAAAGTGCAGGTTGATAGAGAAATTGTAGCGTCCTCGCATTATTCTACGAGTAGGTACAAAACCTAGATTCTATCCTTAATTATCTCGATGTCCGTGCGGAAGGCGTCCTGGTGAACCAACTTATTCCTCCAATGCCAACTCTACCATCTGTTCGCCGCGCGAGATGGCGATGAAATAACAGCTATCATGCGGCCCTCCAGCGCCTCAACCGCCTCCCTATTCCTGTGGCTTTTGATGAGCCACTTTATATATCATCCAGAAGGGCCTTGGCTCGTTGCATGGAAATTATAGCCAACAATATTTGGAAAGTGTTTCCGGAGGAACGCCCTCCCCACTGGAAGACAGGCGCAAACTATGGCAGTATGCATCTCAATAATCCTGCACATATCGTGGTTTAGCTATATCCTATTGATTGAGTGCAATGAACTTAATATACTAACCACCAAATTCCGTTGTGTACCCAATCCCACGTAAGGTCCCAACCGGCGGCTGAATCGAACGTTGTTTTTAATCTTATAACACTTACTCCTAACACGCTGGCACGTATATTAATACTCTAACCTTTTATAAGTATTCTTAGAGACGTACAATCCTCCTGTCATCAATCCTAAAACTACCCCGAATTTTTCACGCCTTGGGAGTCGGACTTTGCGTAGCATCGCTATAGGGAGAAGCAAAATAACGACGTCCGTAGCTGTGTTCATCAACCCGATAAAGACGTTGAATTTTCCCAGGTCGACGCACGAACCGCTGGTAATTCTTAGATCCCAGTACTTTTCGATGGGTTGGCAGGCGAATAGCCACTGAAATAAAGCAATAAGACTATATAAGATGACTACCACTATAGTAGCAGTAATAACCTTGCTTAGCTTCTCCGGCAAGTATCGGGAGTAGAGGACTAAGATTGACAGCTTGCTGAGCATAAGCGAGAGGTAGTAGAATGTCCTCCAGATTACGGCGTACTTAGAACTCTCGTTAGAATAATTCGCTAGAGGACTCAGAACTAACTTGTCGTACTTTAAGAAAATTAGGATTGTACGTGGAAAAGGTGACATCCCATAAATGACGTCCTAAACCATAGCGAGTGACTATCTCTAATTAGTTATATATAATCTATGCTGGTCTTGTGCTATGCTTACGTAGAGAGTTGATGCTAGATGCGACGCACGCCGAAAACTAAACAAAATAAAGTTAGAAACGAATATATAAGTCTACAGAGAGCCGAACCCATGAGAACATGATTACGTCTATAAATTAGTTATAATCGCTTAATTGGGGACAAGAGTACCTACAATCATCTATTCCCACTGTACGCGTAACAAAACCCGTAGTATACAGCCTTAAAGTCACAAAGAGCGCTGAAGTAAGCGGAAAACAGATATTTGTTACTAGAACAATAGGTGCAAGCGATGTCGGATTGACAAAGTTGGGCGTAACTCCCCATGGCGGAGGAATGACCCCAAGGGTTTCCGCCGGTGGTGAAAGGAAATGAGGATACATCACACCGCAGAATGAGTAAACGATGGTTGCGACGGATTTATTGTAAATTGAGTGAGCAATATAGAACCAGTGCCCTTTAAATATTATATTTCGCCGGAATCATTGCTCGAAAGACAGCAAGGGCGAAAATCCTTCGCCTAAACCCCCTTCTGAAACTCTAGGTTAAGCCACTACAAGCTTTTATTTGCTTTTTATGCCTTGAACTGTCTTTTCAATGACTTGCGACTGACGGCAGAAGGAAAGCTTTGCCTCAACCACAGCGTCAGCATAGCGAACAAGCCATCAGTGCTCACGTCGCCTCTAGGTGGACCAGAATGGTAGGAGAGCAGGCATTGGCGATGCTATTTGGTGTGAAGGAGCGCCATGAAAGACTGCCTAATGCATCGGAATTCCATCCCGCGAGCCTCTTTACAGTCCCAGCGACATTAGTAGTTAAACAAAGCCAGGAATCTACGCCACATTTAAAGCGTTTATGGTAAGCCTGACTAGGATATACTAGTGCTGACAAATTTCTTTTACGCAATTAATGATGGCGTTCGCTAAATCTTCCGACATACCCAATCGGCTCTAATCCAGAACCAACCGTCTGTCCCGCTCCGCTATCCTGGCTAAACTATTAACATTCACTTTTGCCGAATGAGAACGCAGCTCTGTTGTGGTGCAACCTTCGCTCAAGTCGACTGTGAGCCCAAGAAAAAGGAAGGTGATGTTGAGGTTAACATAATAAACTTATTAGACCGCCAGGCAGCATATCCAAACGCCGGTCTAAAGCGCAATTTGAATAGGCAAACATGAATAACGTGGATAAGAAGGGCAACAGTTCTGCAGTTCCCTCGTCACCAATTCCCGGAATACCGATGGAGAATCAGTCGACTAATATTAGCTCTCTACCTCCTATGGTCCTTGACACATTACTTTCTGAAACAATCATGATTGAGTCGCCGGTCTCATCGTCCCTCGAACAAACCCAGCCGGCCTGGATAAGCCAGTGCATCTGTTTGGAGGTCAAAGGCTGACTGTAGTCTGCATGGAGCTTCCATTCCTCAGCTCCGCTACGGCTTCCCCGGGGGATGACAACAATGCTTCGTGGGAGCTATATCCTTTCTCACCCGTTGACTCTGCAAGGTCCCTAATGCCAACAGAGGATATTAATTGTTTTTAGTATTTCCACCAAACCGAGAACAATATCAGAATGCTCGAAGATTTCCAGGTCACTGTTGAGACTTAGAGAATGGCAATATGTGAAAGCATTGCCTGGTTGTCTAGGCAACTAAAGAACCTATGGGATCTTGGCAAAATTTTCTGTATTTCATCTTTTATTCCTTTGCTACTAATCGTCCAATCTTGTTGGAAAAAGACTAATTGACAGCCTTGGTACAACTGATGAAGATGAGTTGGCATCTCTAGCAGAGGGAGGCCGTACGGGCTCCTCTTATACCTATTCTAGCTATCAGGGTAACAGGGTGTTGTAACTCGCTTAGATGCTCGAACAGGTGCGTAACGAGTCTGCAACGCATATGAGTCCAAAACACTACTGAATCACATATTCCAACAAATCTTCTAAGTAAACATGGGAACAGCACTTTAAACATCAATCCTTCGGAGCCTGTGGCTTCATTCTGATGCCGATTAAACGGGCATATTGCACCGGCTTCCAATCATTGGAAGGACCGCCACCGTTGAGATTGGCTGTTAACCAGGAGGATATCCATTTGCGGCCATGAATCGCACATTATTGCGCGCTTCTAGATTAGGTTCGTTCCAGAAAATACTTTTAGAATGATACAGAGGAGATCATTGAGTAAAGCTTTTATTTCCGGCCCAGAAGGTTCTACGGGCTCGGAATATAGAGTCTCAGAGGTTAGAAGCTTTCTGAGTTTCCGAGTCTCGGCCGTTGCTCTTTCCATCAGTTTAAAGTGAGGTCTTACATTTTGCAACAGCAAGTATGCTGCTCTACCACCCTAAGAGCAGATAGAGAGAAAGCTAAGGCACTGCTCGGAAGCAAAAAATTTAGAAGTCTTCCGAGTAGTCAACGGATGGTCTTTTAGCTGCTTTACAAAGCTGTGTAGCGCAAGACTGAGCAGGATGCGTATAATTTTAATTTATTCCGCACTAAAAAAACAGCTTGCATCAGCTTTAGGGAAAAACAATTTAAGAAAAAAAGGAATGGAAAAGATAGCAACACATCTATCAAGTCAACACCTTCAAAGCATACTATCTTGCTGGAATATTTTGCATTTTGTGTTATAGGTTTACGAATTCAGCTAGCTCATATAGCTAAAAAAACAAGGAACCCCTCCTACACCGCCCTCTTCCAATACTGTGCCAACTCTTGCGTTTATTACTGCAGAACTATTAATAGACTTTTTCCAACACATCTACACCGCTAAGGGCTTCTAGCAGTTATTCAACTTTAATAGTTGCGGGAACTCATTTTCTACGAAATGATCGTGGAGAATAACAGCGCCGTAATATAGTATATAAGGGAAGTAGATGGCTCTGCAGATCTCGACTAGAGCCCCTGCTTCAATATTCTATTTAAA
>JAJJID010000625.1:0-18406 GCA_022204955.1 Macrophomina pseudophaseolina
AGAGGGAGGTAGGTAGGCTTGCTCATATACATAAATGAGTGCTTGAATAACCGAGGAGAGTAGAAGCCGATATTGCTATCCGATGCTTGTGAAGATGAGGAGTAGTGAGGAGGTGGCAAAGAGTAGATGCTGATCTGAGGCTGTAAGGCAAAATAGTCTGACACTTTACCTCACCACAATTGTAGCCATCGCAAAACTTAGGCGCTGACGGCTGATGTGCGTATAGCTTTTCTCGCGGACCAGTGATCTCTTAGTAGTAACCAGATCAAGAAGGACCGAGAAATCATAGTCATCTCCACTGAAAGTAGCACACTGAAAGGGCATGTCGGTGCAGCTGCGGTGGCTCCTGCCATCCGCCATCCATGTGCAGCATTACAAATACATGGCACAGTCAAGTCCACGGCAATGCTTGCTCCGGAACTTCAGGACATAGAACTGGCGCTGGAGCTTGCAGAAGCGGCGACGGCGCACCGCAAGCGGAGGATAGCCGTCTTCACAGACAACCAAGCAGCGCTGCGCGCACTCGTGACACCCAGCGAGCAGTGGGGACAGTACCTGTGGTGTCAATTACCACAAAGCCGACAGCTCCAGAGGCAAGGCGCGTCAATCAGGTCCCACTCAGTCCCATTTTTACTAGGGCGTGCTGGGGATTGAAGAGGCGGTTGAACTCGCCAAGGCGGCAGCCCGGGAGGGGCATGCTCCAGAGGCTGAACAGCGCAGGATAGGGCCGCACACGCAGCCCAGCCTGGTAGCAACGCTCAAGCAAGCCATCGAGCAGGCCCTTATGGACGAGTGGAAGCAGCTCAGGAAGGACAGCGGGCAGGACAGCGGCTCTTCAAGGTCGCTCCAGAGTCGAGGAGGAAAACATTAACACTCCACCGAGGCACACCGAGCGTCCTGAGCTTGCTGGCAGTGCAGGTAAAGACAGGAAAATTTGGATTGCGACACTTCCTCCACCAACGACGAGTGCTGGGCGTGACATCTGGCGAGCGCGACTGCGGGCAGGGGCTACAGACAGTCAGCCAGGCACTGTACACGTGCAGCAAGTGCGATGAGCTAAGGCTCGCCTTCCGCATGCCGGATGAGAAGGGATGGAGCCGATGGATGGCAGATCTGAGGAAGTTGCTGAGCCAGCGCAGCACAGCTATCACAGCAGCAAAATTCATGATGGCAACCAAGCTCCTTGGGCAATTCGGAGCGACGTCATACTCACAGCATGAAGCTTGACACTGGAGGAAGACGGGATAGTTCATGGAGAAGGCTGGCGTTGCGGGTAGACCGTAGCGCCAAGAGACGTACATGCAGAGGTAACGTTATACAGAATAGATAGAAATCAGGCCGACCCCGCTGTCTCGCTTAGGCCCAAACGGGTCTAGCGGGCGCAGAGGAGCCGGCCGCATGCCGCATAGCTGCCATCAGCGGCTGGGACGGTCTATGAATTCATCATATCATCATCAGCAGTAGCGTTTCTTTACTTGTTTGTCACTCCGTAGCAATCATCTTTATCACGAACTACGAGAACTAATTGCTTCCAATGCTGCGAACCCTGCTGAAAGCTACAAAATGTTCCTCCTCTCTCTGCGCCCGGCCCGGACGCTTGGCACGCTGCCTCGGTGCTCTGTGCACGTGTCTGCCGCTCGTCGGCACTTCACCGCTCACCGCCGCAACGTCGGCGCAAGGCTGACACGTCACGCGGGCCTCTCGCACGCCAAACTTTCTTGCGACCGAGGAACAATCCACACCATAACGCCCTCGACCGACGCCCGTTTCTGCCATGCCGCCCAGCTACACGATAGTCAGGCCCGGGGAGGGCTCGGACGACAATCTCGAGAGGGAAGCCGCCCGTCGGCTGGGAATAGTGCGCCCCGGTTCCTTGCAGCTTCACTACATACGCTGACAGCAAACGCCAACTTTCTTAAGGAAAACTTCGACGTTCTCGAAGTTCGACATTTGCCTTTGGCTAAGCCTAACGCGACCCAACTTACTCTTGCTCCGGAACCCACGTCGCTCCCGAAAAACGCAAATGTCATACTCGAATCGCCGAAGGAGCCGCCAAAAGAATGGCCGCCCGATGGATTCGCCATGTTCACATGTCGCGTGCCTCTCGGTAGGATGGCTTTGATAAGGAAGGGAGGAATAGATATAGAGAAAGCCGTGGCTGGAAGCATCATTGCCGTGGGCCCTAAAATGTCCGAGACGGATACCGTCATTGCGTTCCAAAGCTCGAACGCCGCGGACTATGCATGGGCATGGTATTTTCGTAGGAGTGCGTGATAGTATTCACAAAGGCATTGATCAGGGTCTCGGGCTCCCCGCTCATTCGTTCGTAACCTGCAATCCCTTTAGCACCGGCGCACGAACACTTCGGGGAAACCCACCCGCGGTCGGATACCCCGCATCGAAATGTGTCCTCTGCGCTACCAAGCTTTCTGACAACAGTGTATCAGCGTATCGCTCTGGAACAGCCCTAGGTGCAACTTACGCCCAGTCGCCGGCATAGCGTTGGCATATTGCGCTGCATTATATGACTCTCGAAAAGTCTCTTGGTTGCATGGAGCACCAACGGTATCGTATCCATGCGCAGCCACATGCCAACCAGTGGTCACCGCTGGACCACTCATTGGGTGAAGTGTCACGCCGTCAAATTGCTGCTGGAACATGGGCGTGTGAGAGGCGGTCTGAGAGTTTCGTTCCGAGGCCCGCTCGCTAGTTGCAAGCTGCCTCAGAGCATGGTCTCGAGACACGGCATAAGTGCGCGGAGAGTCGGCAGTAATGGACCTTCCACGCTCATTCGAAAGAGAAGGTTCCTGCCCGACCTGAGTCACTCTTGGTGCAGGTTGTTGTGCTTCCATTACTGGTTACGAAACCGTTAATACTGGAGAGACCTCGTCCCGGGACACTCACTTGGACCACTTTCTGCGGCATGCTCAAAGCTTCCTTCTGTCCTACGCCTCTTTAGTCGACCTTGTGTGTTCACTGACTCTCCTTGTGTTCCGTCATGAGCTGGGCTATCGCGCAATGAGACATATTCGTGGGCCGGCGTTGGGCTCTGGAAAGGATTCTCCCGGCGTGACATGTTCGCGGCTTGTAGCGCAGTGACTGTACTAGTAATCGGAGGGCTCGACACGGGCTGCTGCTGATGACGAACCTGAGCAGTTTCTATCCTCGGTAAGGAGGATGCGGTCTCCAGGACGGAAGACGAGCGAGACAAATCAAGTTTCCGACGGTAGACGGCCTTGAGCACATTCTCTGAATCTTTCAAATATCAGCTAGAGTCGGTAGAGAACGGATATACTTCTTACCTTCTTTAAGATCCTCGAAATTCTGAGAAAAGGGTCCGTCTTTGTCTATCGCGGTTTCACGCAGCTTTCCGACTCGCTTCAAGAGAAGACGCAACCAATCCGCGGGGGGTTCCGCAACGTTGGCAAGTTTTTCCATTGCCCAAGCCCAAAATTCTTGTTTGTACTTGTGGACGAGAATCCAATGGTTATTGCTAAGAGATGCGAGGACAAATGCCTTGACGTTGAAGCTCGGGTTTTTTGGACCGCAGAGAGAGCTGTCGTAATGGTCCAAGTAAGAATTCAGGTTGGATAATCGGGTCTTGTCGCGGGCAAACTCTCCCAAGCTGTAGGCCGTCATGCTCCTAAGCAAGCGTTCCTTTAAGTCCTGCAGTTTGTCGCCTTCAGTGATGAGGGTTTTCAGCTTTGAGATGACGTCTTCCAGCTCTCTGCATTGAAGCTTGGTGAGGAAGAATGGATTGCAACCTTGAACTTCAGCCGGAGTCGCGGCATCTCCCGGCGCGGGGTCGGGCGAAAGGCTAATGGTTATTGTTGAGTGACACATTTTCCTGAGGGGAGAGGTAAAGAACGTGCGTGGTGGCGCAAAATGGCTGGAGAAGATTGCTCCGGCCAGACCCTGATTTAAGCATCTCTCATTCGGCTCCCACCGCCCTGCCGACATGCATCTACAGGGTATCAGCACATGGGGGCCAAAGAAGAGACCCTGCCTGCAATGGATTCGTTGCGACTTGCAGGGGAAGCAACTCCGTGCGGATATCCTGAGTGTATGAGAACTCGGTAGATGGACCGGCGATCCGCTGAGTTGGCAGCGGGCCCATGCACGAACCAATGTGTCAACTTCGCAAACCTGCTCTGGACCCACCTTGTCAATTTTGCAAAGGTACCCTGGACCCACCTTGTCAACTTTGCAAAGGTACCCTGGACCCACATTGTCAACTTTGCAAAGCTAATCTGGACCCACCTTGTCAGAACATGTTGCGCCCGCCTGGTGTTGTTCCGTGCCTGTTTGATGTGGTAACCACATTGGCCGACCAGAGTCCCACGAGATTCCGTGGTAAGGCTCACCTTGCTGGGGCCTGGAAGTTTGAACATGCTATGGACCGACATCTCCTGCCTTCCAAGGGTCAATAACGCCTTCTAAAAATAAAAATAAAATAAAAAGCAATGCCCCTAGCAAATTAGCGATTGTTTAGCCGGGCATTCCCGACTTCATGGGCACCGCAATCATTACACGAGCAATTTACGACCTCATGCAGGCACTCTGTGACATATTGGCTGTTGTGGCCACCCGTGCGGTGCTTAAAGTGGAAGAATGTGTGCCTGGGAACCTATCGTCGCCAGGTCTCGGCTCTTCCACTTCGCGAATATGAGCACATGCAGCCAAACCCTTGCTTCGGAGCTCATCATCTTGTTTCACTGACCAATACCGACCAGTGATCGTGGGTCGCCAAATACCAGTTATCGCTTGACTTGCATGGCCATCTCGGTCATACGCTCCAACATTCCCGCATCGAAGAGCGCCAATCGCTCATCGAGCCCGATTTGAGATGGCTGGGAGATCACCGCATGAAAAGCCAGAAGGGTGCTCGACAGCCACGATCATTGAACACGTGCACCTTCCATTTCAAAACACAGAGTTGCGTATGAGCGCCTTGCCGCAGGAACTTTTCCCTACTTTTCTGGTTTGCTACGGGGAGTTCCGGAGCTCTTACGGCTCGCACCGGGAATTGCCACCGCTGGTGATCCGGAAGCAGGCCGAAGACGGGACTTAACGCTCGGACCCTGAGGTAAACACGACCGCACTGCACCGCGCTGCTGCCTGGCACGCCTGCATGGCATTCCGCCGAGACAACCGCTCCTGCCCGCAGCAGGATCAGCAATCAAAGCTTGCGCCTTCGCCGCCTCACGCGTCAGCGCTTGGGCGGGCAGGCGCTGCGGTGATGTTTGCGCGTCGCAGGCAGAACACTTCTAACCGTAACGCGCTAGTCAGCTTGCGCCAGCAACACGGAACGCCCCATGTCTCCACACTCCCGTCCAACGCCGCACTCACGCTTCATCTTTGCTTCGAGCATAGAGAGTCACGCCGACCATCATGGACATCAGTCCCACCAGCCCTGCCCGAATCTGCATCTACGTCCGCGTCACAGACATTCCCGGCGACCCTCTCGCCCGTTCAGACATGCTCGGAAAACTGTTCTGCGAAGAGGTACTCCGCAGGCCGTTCAGGCCAGCTTTGAGCCTGTCCAGCTACGACTACGGCCATCTGCTGCCTGGTTTCGATTCACACGAGCCGGTCTTGAAATGGTTCATTTATGACTTGAACGTCACCTGCGAGTTGGCAAAGGACGAGCTGGTCAATATCCCGCATCACGTCTTCTTCGCGAGCCTTCAAGGCGGCGATGAGCTGCGAGTAGATGAGATTCCGTCGTTATTGCACTACAGATTGCTGATTGTATGCAACAGAAGGTTCATCCCGCGGCCGAATTCAGCAGAAGCGGCCCAAAAACGTGCGCGCATATACTACTGGGGCGGCCGAAACGAGCAGCAAATTGCTCGCCAGATGCGAGCCTCTACGTCAGACGAATAGCGCCCTTGATAGAGTGTGCTTCGCTTGAGCCTCATGGTGTCTCCGGCGGTGTTTCCCCCCTGCACTCGGGACAAAATTCCTATTCGTCATCCTCCCCAATTTCATGTACCACCTCCCGTGGCGGTGGACAAGTTGGTTGTCCGTTTTGGCTGGCGGCAAAGCACTTCGCGATGTACTTTAGCTTCAGGTCGCGATTCCTGCCCCATCCGTCTTCTCGTTCGCGGTGCCTCGGCGAGCATTTCCATCGACAGACAATATCGCTGCACATCTATTTTTCGTGTTAGCGTAATTGTATCTACAGCATGGAAGGGAGAGTACGTTGGCTTATGGCGGTACGATGCCGATAAACTAAGATTACTGAAAACTTGTGGCCTTGCCTGATGCCAGCGCGTGAGAGTGGAGCGGAATGAAGGTTCGCGGGACAAGAGACGCGTGCCTGAAGTCGACATGGACAAAAACACAAAACGTTGACTCTTGTTTACTTTTCATCAAAAGTGATGGCCAGGTTCCAACACTGTGCAGTGCTTCCTTGTGTGCACGCCTACCGAAATGGTCGCCAGATGCCGCTGAGCCTCTCTTCACTGTCTTCGCACGCCTGACGAATCACAACCCATGCCCGCGGAGATGGGCTTGACTTGAATAGGTGCCTGCTTTGCCATGACTCCCTACAGCCCTTGTTGCATGGTCACTACTGGTTCTCTGCTGTTCTATTAGTAGGTCCATGCAAGTGGACACCTCGTACCTGTGATCGAGTGATACTCGAGCCGGGTTGCGCGCGCGTTGGCCGTTGCCGAATATCTGGTTCGTCGAGGTCCATGTCGATTGGCGGCCGTCTTACCCTTCTGAGCGGGCGGGTGTCATCAGCTCTTGCGTTTCTGTGACGCTACAGGTAATGTGGCGAACATATTGGCCGTGCTTACGCCAGCGTAAGCTTGCCCTCTGCTCGTGCTTGAGCAGCGCTTTATTGTCCCACTTCACAGCCTGCATGCATCGTTGCTGCTCTCGGTGGCCCACCACCTCCGCGTACAAGTAAACCAATCATACGCGGGGCATCATGGCCGTTGCTGAGATGATACATGTCCGTCTGTGCGGGATCATTGGAGCCCTACGTCAAGGGGGCGCTGGGAGCCAAGTGAGCACAGACAGGTGAGACAGGCACGAACATGGACTGATATGGATCAACGAGCAAGACGATGGCGTTCGAAGAGGGCCAATTGACCGGTTAACCCCGGAGGGTTCGAAAGACGCGACCGTAGCCAAGCCATCAGCTTCGTAACCGGTGCTGCGCCTGAAATGGGGTGCATTCGTGGGCCAGCTGATAGTGTTCATCGAGCAAGCGGTGCCCACCTACCCAGAGGAGAGCAGTAACAATACCCGATGAAACGGAGATGATGCCACGTCGTCCTTTGGCCCCTCGGGAGGCATGACACGGAAGGGTGAAAATATAGCTACACAACCTTTTATACGCTACATGCAATACTATGCATCCTCTTATGCATCTGTGCATCCACCCCCTATTGCGTTCTTAGAAACTGGAATGCAGCCACAGCGACAAGTACAACCCCCCTTTTTTGAGACTTAGGCTAGCACATACCAAGAGGCGGGCGAGAAGATAGTGCAACACTCAGCTGGAATGCTCACGTATCCGCTTCCTCCGCAGATAGTCGAGCTCACTGTAAAACATATTCGACGCTACTGCGGGTCTTCTCGCGTCGAGACTGCGACCTCGCTGGCTACACAAGATCGCTAACTGGTCCAGCCTCGGGACTTTTTACTAAGATAAATTAGAGACGAAAAGCGGGCCTCAATGCTAGGGCTTCCATGTCCCCATACCATGGAACATTGACCGGGAGTGTATTGACAAAGCACGATGCATTACTTCCTCTTCTGGTGCTCTGTCGCTCACCGCTGCTCCTCGCCGACGGACAGTGAAAACATCAATTATAAGATTTAAGAGATGCCTCTCGGCTTGTTCCCTGTGCTTCTATACTTGGAACCCCCTCCAGCAATCTTCTACATTATCTTCACCAAACCTATACTGAGCAACATGCCTCCCAAGCGCCGCCATTCTCTGAGTGACGTGTCTCCCAAGCGCTGCCATTCTGAGCCACTAGAGGACCGCAGCTCCACCCCTCAATCCACATCGGCCGACAAGATGAAGCGCAGACGTACCGAGCCCGAAGACGAGGGAGTACCCGCAGTCCCGAGCACACCCACCAGCTCAAGCGACAGTGCGGTGTCTAGTGTCTCAAACACAGAGCTTGCAGACTATGAGGTATCCATTCTACTAGGCACGCTCACCATCAAAGTGCACAGGCAGCAGCTCCGAGATGCATTCGGGTACTTTGCGAATTTTACTTTGGAGGAGTTCCCCAAGCAATTCTTGTTTACGGCTAAGAATGATCCCGAAGATTGGTCATCTTGGTGGCTGCTCCCGAGTGAGGTATATAGGCTCCCCTCTCCCTCTCAGTGAGGCCTTTAATGACAAATCATATCTGCCAGGGAGCGGACCTCGACGATAGCCGTACCCAACTGCAGGATATGGATACCCCTGAGGCCAAAGATTCCTTTGAAGCACACAAAAATCTGCTGGAGCTTAGTTACTTGGACTTATCAACACGCCGAATGTCCCTCAAGGCGAGAGAATCAAGTTTTTGGGCCGACGTCGCCATACTTCTCGCACGTTACGAGGCTACCGATTCTGTCAAATTCAAATTTGAAGGACATTTGCTGAACGCAGTCGTTGAGGATGACATTTTACGGAAAGATCCATGCTCAATTCTTGAGACTGGATATAGTGTCAAGCATGAAGGACTTTTTCGCAGGGCAATGGTGGAGATTGTAAGACGATTTCACGCCACGAAGACAGACTTGGGCCGCCTATCTCACGGCCTCCGAGACTGTGTCACCGCCAACGCTCGCGAGCTTGAAAACATCGTCCAGCAAATTCGGATGGACATTCTATGGACTCTCTGCTGCTCCTCCGACATCAGCTCCAAGTTGGCATCCAGTATTATCCTTCAGCGGCTGATGGAGGATCACCAAGAAGCGGTTTTCTTACTAGAGCCAACTAACCCCAAGGTATACCACGCCTTGAGGGCTCTGCGAGACTGGAAGTGGGATAAATTCGAATCCCGTATGGTTCCTGAGACATTCTTGCATCTTGAGACACATGATAGGATAGTCGAAAGCACGTATGAGGTCATTCATGGCACGAAGGGACGTGTTGAGGGCGTCGATGAACTCAAAGAAGAGCTTGATAAGGCCGAAAATTTTAGCCTGGATTCGGTGTTGCACCAAGGCCAACGGCTGTTGCGTCAAACATTCGATCACATCAATCCGTTCATGGACGACGACCGTTCCTCTTTCCTCATTAAGCCTCCTACCACATTTCCTTGGCAATAGCGGTCTTCGGATTACTATGCTTCTCCCCTCCACTTTGTTTTTAACTGCTTTTCTAGTTAATTTAGGCTCAGAGTAGTTTGAGGAATAGCAAGTCATGTGTCGAAAAGGGAACGCAGAATGCATGCTACTGACCTGTCTTATCAGCGTTTTGTGACGTGTGCATGTCCGAATTCTTGATGTGATGCCATCTAAGGGCGGTGCCCAGAAACATAGAATATTAGGTAGGAATATTACTGAGAAGGGAGTCGCCAAGAGCAGAAATAAACTCCGTGCATCTGCGTTGTAACCGCTCGTCCATGGTTTCTACTCGGCCAACGGAAGCTCTGCGTGTTGGAGAGCATGTCAAAGTCAGGGGATTGTCATCGATATTGACGTATAGGATTAGCAAGGTATCATCTTGTTGCTGAAGCAACTCGTGTCAGACATGGTGATGATGATGATGATTATGATGATGAATTCATAGACCGTCCCAGCCGCCGAAGGCAGCTATGCGGCATACGGCCGGCTCCTCTGCGCCCGCTAGGCCCCTTTGGGCCAAAGCAAGACAGCGGAGCCCGGCCTGATTTCTATCTGACCTGTATACTTCTGCATGTACGTCTCTTGGCGCTACGGTCTTCCCGCTGCGCCAGCCTTCTCCATGAACTATCCTGTCTTCCTCCAGTGTCAAGCTTCATGCTGTGGGCACGATGTCGCTCCGAATTGCCCGAGGAGCTTGGTTGCCATCATGAACTTTGCTGCTGTAATGGCTGTGCTGCGCTGGCTTAGCAGTTTCCTCAGATCCGTCGTCCAGCGTCTCCGCCCTCTCTCATCCGGCATACGGAAGGTGGATTCTGCTCAATATAGATTGTGGTGACCTCTCACGTGAGTTCAGATGCTACCGAACATGCTGCCTGCTACTGCCTGCTACTGCCTGCTACTATCTGCACTAGCTCGGCCACTGCCTACCTGCAGCCTACTTGGCACTACGTTGAATAGTTCACTCCTTTGCATATAAATATGTAGCTAGAAACCTTTGCAAGGAATCAACTTAGTTCTCATCTCCTTCCCTGCCGGTTACTACCGGCATCCACACCAAGATATTGTTTTATAATCAATCTGTCAACCAAAATCCCCTGTTTTAGGCAACACTCCTTTTTTGATGTCAGACTTTCTTGCCTTACTACCTCAGGCATCTCCTTTATCTCGAATATTCTATCCTTTAGGCAACAACACTCCTTAGTGTCCAACCCCGCATCGGCACTCTTTCTCGGATCTTTGGTATCCTCGGTTATGTAGCTATCACTCACATATATAAGCAAGCCTACCGGCCTTCCTCTTGGGAGACAGGCAGAAGTACACAGGCAGAAACACACAGACAGAAATTCAGTTCTTTCTTCTGACCTCACCGAGTTCGGGCCTGAGGCCCACCCAAGTTCGACACAAATCTACTATAATTTCACTTTAAATCAATGAACTAGATGATTCTACAACTTTCTGACAAGTGCGCGCATTATGGTCGGGTTTGCCGCAAATTCTACAGCTCCGAACGTTCGTACGAGCCCCGCCTACACGACTACTACTTTGGTGCATTTCTTGCTCTATCTGCCCATCCACATCCTTTTGATCCAACGAGTCCTGTGCATCTTGTATAGTAAGTGATCCTCCAAGTCGCACGCGTGTCTTTTTGGCCCTCCGGCGCTTGCTTAATGCTTCGTTGGCTTTGCGAAGTGAGGAGTTCTCTGCGCGAAGAAGAGCCACCTCGTGCATCATAGCTTTCGTCCCCTTCGCAAGCTGGTTGATAGCATTAAACATTGACGTTGGCGAGCTGTTATGGTGGTTGGAAATGCGAGTCTTAATAAATTCCGATTGCGAGGTAGCCTCTCGAGGGTTTTGCGGCGTCTTTGAAACCCAGGGTTGTGCCGTGCTAGGCCGGGAGTTTGGGGGAGTCGGGGTCCGAAGCTGTACATCTAACTTGGAAAGCACCCTCTGTGGATCGTACGGTACAAGCCCAGCTCCTACAAAGCCACCTCGTACATTTCTTTCCGTCATAAAAGCAAAAAAGGCTGTGCGGAAGGCGCAAAGGAACTCGAGCTTGCTTACGTGATTGATATGCGCGCGCATTAAGTCCTCGATCTGGCGACCGTACGCCTGCTTTAGCGGTCCAAAACAGCTGACATCTAATGGCTGGAGGTAGTGCGAGGAGTGTGGAGGCATGCAAAGAGTGATAATGTCATGCTCTTGGCAGTAGAGCTCGAATGCGGTCGAGTGGTGGCTTTCGTGGCCGTCGAGTACTAGCAACCGATATTTGCCCTTTGTTCGAGCTGCTGTATGGCGATCGAAGTGTTTAATCCAATCCAGGCCTATGTCGTTTGTGGTCCAACCATTATCGGATGTCGCAATAACCCAATCAGGCGGCAGGTTACATTCCGTATACCAATTGGCAAGATGGTGTTGAGCCGTGAGAATGATGAACGGAGGGATGGACCAGCCTTGAGCATTGATGCCTTGGATAACCGTTGCCCACTCCCGGTTGCCAGGCTGGGCCAATTTAACTTTGCCACGACCATCCGAAGTGGTTACCACCATGCCGGCAAAAATAATGCCCATCATAAACCCAGTCTCGTCAAAGTTGAAAGAATCCTCATCTAGGATACCGTACTTGGCTCTCACGTTTCCCATAAGCGAAAACCATTCGCGAATGACCTTTGGATCTTCGCACTTGGCCCTCTGGTAATCATATTTGCGAGAAAAATGCGTGCGCAGCTCTGGTTGGCGCCTAACAAAGTTAGAGGCCCAGTGCTTGCCGACGCATGACGCATCGCGTGCGCGCAATAATTGGTTGGCCATATCTTCCACGCCGCGCAGCCTAGGTGGAAATGAACGCGTAGATAGCTCGAATATATGCTCAATTACAGCTATTTCTTCCAGATCCGTAAGCTTGCGCGAGTTGGCTGGAATATCGCGTCGTGCAGGCTTACCGACCCGTCGGTTTTGCAATGTTGAACGCTGTACGTTATAGATCTTTGCCGCAGCTCAAGGGCTAAATTGATCCTGGCTTCGTATTGAGTGGATTCCATTTTTCGTGGTGGAGGAATTGATGTTGTAGATAGAAGAGGCGCGCCGCGGTGGAAAGTGGCCATCTCGCTTGGGTGGCCATCTCGCTTATGGAATACATTACGTTAAATATCGTTCTCTCTTCCTTTTGTTCTTTTTCTCTCTTTGTACTTAGGTCTTCGTTGATAGCAATCCTAGTCTCTGGATCCCGTTGCCTCACGCAATAGGCAGGTCGGAGAAGTAAACGACGGGTAAGGAGAAGCTAGGGATAGAGAGGTAATCGGACCCTATAGTTAATGATCTCTCGGTGCATGTTACGGCGCAGCAGAGATGGATGATGATGATGATGATGATCCATACGCCCCGTCGGCCTCCACGGGCCATAGGGACAAGGAACGCTAATCTACGCTAAGCTACATTGAGGTCCCGGTTCATTCAATATTGACGAGGATTCTGACTGATCGCTGTGGTCCACGTGGTCAGTGCGTGACACATCCGCCGATGATCGTGGGCCTCCACCTGACGTAGGTGGCTTTTCTATAGAGTCCCCGATGTCTCCCACCATCTTTCTACACATGGACTATTTCGCAACTTATGGAAGATCGCGAGCTACGTAAAACTCATTGTGACGCCGTGCGTCAAAGCTTGCTCGTTAAGCGTTTTTTCTGACCCTCTACTTCGCCCTCTCGCCGAGAGTCAGTATCTGGCCTGAGAGACAGGCTTCTGCAAGAGCAACGCTAGAATAACCAGCTTTAGTAGATACAGCGTAGAAACTTCATCTAGCCATCGAGAATGCCGCAAAGTCATATCTATCAAGCCTATATAAGAACGGCCCTAAGCGTCCGCAACAACCAGTCTTAAAGGGGTATCAAGCAATAAGTCAAAAGAACCGTAGAACAATGACATATCCATCCGAAACTCCATAACTCCAGAGACGTGGAAAATTCAGGATGCTCTCAAGACTCTCGGGTCTTCCCGTGCTTCTCGAAGTATACCCATCATGTGAGAGTATAGTTTCGGCTCGTCCTGTTTCCATCTTCCACCGTTCGGGAAGACTGCCTTCCGCAATTGGTCAATCCATGGTATGAGTGTTTGATAGTACTCAGTGAAATGGTCCGTTACTGTCCTCCAAAATATGCTCTCATCTGCAACGACTCCCAATTTCATCCTCGCAAGCTCTTCTGTGTTCATGTAGTTCCACTTGTCAAACTGATCAACCACTCTACCGTTGCCTGGCCCCTCATAATGAACGCAAATCCAGAAGAGAACCCAGAAGAAGGACTCGAGGTCGTGCATAAAAGAGTGTTTCTCCCCTAGCAGCACCCCAATCGCCATGAACGCGAGCGTGCCGGTCTTACCTTGGGCCCCCGAAGCATCCTTCCTCTCTTTATTGATCGCGAGGTCGAGGTCAATCAAAAAGGCTTTCCAGGAAGGGTTACTATCTTCCTCATTGATCATGAGGTTGTTCGCCGAGACATCGCGCTGGAGCATTCCAGCCTCGTGCAGAGACTGGTGGCCCTCAATGCATCTCTCCATCGCAGCGAGCAGAGCGGCCCGAGAACTCGCCTTGTAGATGGGCTTCCCGTAGTCACGGATAATCACGCGACGATGCACACGGTTCTTCGGGAGCTCACCTCTCACTATGAGCTGTGAGTCGGAGCAGATCCGTTTTCTGGCCGGTTCTGATGCATCGATATGGCTAGATGACCTCTTCTGCCCCGCTGAACTGGTGCTTCGGGTGTCTCGCGCGATCCCGGATGTGCTCGGAGGTGGCATGGAGTCGCTCGGCCGGTAATTGCTCGCCTCCGTAACGTCCAACCCTTTGCGGATGTTGTTGTAGACATCATCCTCTGTGTCGGCCACAAGGACTGTCTCGTGGTGATAGTGCCTCGCCACATTAATGACTTTTTTCTTCGTTGCCTCCTCCAACAACTCGCCCTCCTCATCGCGCTCGGGATACTGCCACGAGTCTTTGATCACGTAGGGCCTCTGCAACTTATCTCCCTTGCGATACGCCTTCCAGCAGGTCGTCGCCCGGCCGACAACGCATGGGGCCCGCTTGATCGATTCGTCCAAGACCAGGCGCTCCGTATTGTTGTTGCGCTTAATTTCAATCCACCGCTCGCCATCCGCTTCCAGGATGGTCGGATCAAATCCGAGCTGCTCTTTGTCCATCAGGAGATACCCCACGATCACTGAGACGAACCGCAGACTATCGTTATTGATGTCGAATTGCTCTGACGCAATACCTCCAAGTCGGTCGAATTCCCACAGCCGCATGGTGGGCCCGCACAGCGTGAAGCCGAGGACGAAGCGACGGGTGTCCTGGGCAGTGAAGACCTCCCTCGCGTATCTTGCGAGGTCGCGCCAGGTTTCCGAGCTTCTATCGAGGTCCGGCTTGCTCTTCAGCTCTCCCACGACGAGTATTTGGGACCAGCGAGGCCGTCCGTACACCGTGGTATCCGCGAAACCGAGGTCCATTTTCCTTTCAGCTACGGATCCTTCAAAGGGCAGATCAGGCCTCGCAAGTGTTCCCCGTTGGATGTTTCCAGCTGAACAATGTTCTTCTGCGAGTGTTTTCAGCTGGTCTACCAGCCCTGTAAACCATCCCAACACGTTGTTCTGCGTCGGACTCTCCGGCCAGCCACGCCAGCCACGGTCTGCCGTGTACAGCGGATTGTTTCCTTCGCTACACCTCTGGAAAACCCTCTCCGCCGTCTGCTCGAGACTTTCTACTTCGCCGAAGAATGTCTCGAAGAAGTTGGGCACTCCAATGAACAGAGAGCCATCCAGCTCAGCCCTGAGCACATCGTCGAAAAGTTTTCTGTATTCGGAGGAGTTGATGATAACGCTCGTGGTGCGCGTGTTCGGGGTCTGCTTGATTGAACGAGTGGCGGATGCGGCGGATTGGGGAGGCGTCGCCGGTCGTGCTGTTGGGAGGGGAGTTGTGATTATCGAAGGACCGGGCTGCGTCTGGCAGATGAGGTCGTATACGGTGGTCCATATCGTCGCATCGTTCTCGCCAGCTACGACGTCTCTCACGAGCTGGGCGGTGTGCTTGACGTCCGTTTGGTTGGATGATAGTCGGAAGTACAACAGGGCAAGAGTGCTGCTGAGGGAGTCTGTGCCATTATTGAAGGTGAGAATATCAGCCACTGGAAGTAGCTGGAGCGTTCCTACAAGCCTGACCACGAGGGTTCTCCTCGCTGTGTCGATCAGCGTGCGCCGTTTGCGTTAGATATTAGTGCTCACCTGGCTGAGCGACGAGCTGCTGAAAGTGGTCTAACCCGCCTCGAAGGCTTGTGCGAGGATGGGCTGACTCGAATGCAGCGCAAAATGAGTTGAGTGCATCTCCAATAGGATAATCTCTCATGGTGGCGAGCTGGCTCTCCGAAAGCTGTGCCATAGCAGCGGACCTCGGCTGCTTGACCGAGAGACGACACGGGACACCTAACGAGGTCAAAGGGTTCTTGACAAGGTGGCTGGAATGCCTTATGTCGTCAGAAGAGCGAGTCGCTGCGTGTTGGGAGAGCGGGCGCTTGTGAGTTCGCACAGCAAAGGGAGGGGGCGCGTCGTCGCGTTTCACCGGGAAACCGCTCGGGATAACATCGGCTCAACAATACTGGGGTGCCAGCGTGCCCGAAATGTAATTTTCCCTCAGACAGGTTGATTCTTCCTACCTGGACCAAAAGGCTTGGCCTTTTACGCCCCAGTAATCAACGGCAAAGCAACAGCAAAGATCCTAACGACTCAAGCTTTCCGCATGTCCAGATTTTACTGTATTGCCTGCTGAAATTGTTAAGAGGATTCACTGCACATAGGGATCTTAAGCTTCCTTATATCTTTGCTGGGTCGAAACCAGGTCCGATGCGCGGATGAATTCGAAGCTGTTAAAAGTGATACATGAAAGCTGGTAGTATGAACGTAGTAAGGGAGCTACAAGAAGAGAATAACTAAACGCCTAACACGTTAGCCTTAATAAGTTCTTAGAAAAAGTGGTTCCCCTGCGCCCTCGCCGTATTCTTAGCGATCTCAGAGCCGGTGCAAGCCCAAGAGTGTCCTGTCGTACGCATAGGGCGCGTCCACATCGGCTGGCTGGATAGGGCCAGCGTCGGGCCTGACTGCGAGCCAGGTAGTCGTACGTCGGGTGGTTTTCGTATCCCAGTTCCCTCGATGAGTCTCCCTGGATGGATGGTCGCGTTGCCCAAGCGGAGGCAGGAGGCAGCGCGGTTGTGGTTGCGGTCGGCGCGTCGATGAAAAATTTTCATCGCGTCGAAGCCGCACCCCAACAGCCTGCAATGGCGTGTTGCAGGTTGCCATCCATCACCTCTGCACTCGGCTACCTATCAGAGACGCTCCTCTGATGAATATTACCCGCCGCGGCGACGAGGACGCATGCAGTAGGATTTCGCGCCGGTAAGGTGGCACACTCGCTTGTGTGGCACGCTCGCTTGTGGGGTAACGTACTTCCCTGCATCTTGGCCATCCCTGCATCTTGACCACCCATCAAAAATCAAACGCCTGATTTTAAAATGGTCTTACTCCGCAACAGATGAGTCAATTTATATAAAACTTTACAACCTTATAGAATAGGAACTGGAAAAGTTCCCTGTTTTATTTTCTAGTCTAAAAATCGCCGTGGAGGAGCAATTTTGCGCCCGGTCCTCGAAACTCTCAAAACCTGCCCACCCCGGTTTGACCCATTGCGACCTGATCCACAAGCCTCTGCAGACGAATTTGCTGCCATAGGCCGACTCTTTGAAGCCTGTTTCTGCTTCTCAGTCGCTTTTTCAGCCGCCTTCGCCTGTTCCTGGATTGCGATTTTGCGCCTTTTTACGGCTGGTTTTCTTAGGTCTTCTCCGCCCCGCTTTCTCCGAGCCCCTCGCTCAGCAGCCAATTGAGCCTTCTTTTCCAGCTGAACTTGTCTGAAAAGAAGTTTAGCAGCTTTGCGCTCTTCCCTGTGTTTTGCAAGTTGTTCGCGCTCCGCAATTTTGGCTTGCTTCTTTGCCTCTCTTTCCCGTGCCTTTTCCGCCTTTTCCTGTGCTCTCTCCTCCTTCTCTCGCGCCTGCTGGATCCTCCTTTCCTCTGCGCGAGACTTTTGCAGTTTGCTTTCAATCTCCATCTCTTCCGCTCGCTGCCTGACTGCTGCAACCTTCGCTGGTGAAAAGAATTGCGCTTCTCCAGGCTGTTCTTTGTCCAAAAGCCCCATACCTTTCCCTCTTTTCCGCTTTTTCTTCTCTTCCACAAGCGCTGCACGCAAACCAGTATTCTCATGCTGGAGAATTTCATTCTGAATTGCGAGCTTCCCGCATGCTCGAATAATTTCTTCCATTTTGGCAGTGTGCATGGCTTGTTCCTTGTGGAGTTCTTTGGCCAGCCGGCGGACTCCTCTCACCGAACCAGGCGTCTTCCTCTTCACATCATTGTCGCTATTTGCCGGAGACGGAGTATTCGTCTTTACGGAGTTTAGGACCTTTTCAGGCTCTAGAGGGAAGATTCCAGGGCCGGAAAATGCTGATTTGATGTTCGAAACGGTGACGGAACGCTCCCAAGCGGCTGCAAAAAGCCGCCAGAAGCTTCGTTTCGTCAGGCGAGAGAATCCACGGCTCGATTGAATTAACTGATCGATCTCCTGTGAGTATGCATGCGCAAGAGGCGAGAAAATGCCAACGTCAAGTGGCTGCAGGCGGTGGGTCGAATGCGGAGGTAAAACCGCCAGTAGAATCCCGTTCTTGTCGCAATAGTCAATAAACCGGAGGTTTACATGACTCGAATGACCATCGACGAGTAAGAGACGCCTTGAGTTGCCCGCTTTCTCCTTTGTATGCCGGTCAAATATCTCGAGCCATTTTATCCCGAGATCCTCGTTTGTCCACCCTTTTTCTGAAGTTGCGAAGTATGCCTGGTCAGATGAGTGATCAAAATCCTCTAACCAGGTGTCTTGAAGATCTCCGGAGGTTCCCTGGTAGATGAGAGCCGGTGGAATGGCCGTTCCGTCCGCGCAGATACAAGCAAGTAGAGAGATAAACTCCCGGCTGCCGTCCTGACTTGCACCGATGATTTTTTTGCTCTTGAGTTGTGC
>JAJJID010000626.1:0-18369 GCA_022204955.1 Macrophomina pseudophaseolina
TAAAGCTATTAGTCTTAACCTTAAATATATACGAATTATAATGTCTAAATACTATAATAGACGGCACTAGGTGGTACTAAACCTTAAAAGGGGGGATAAAGCGTATCTCCTTATAAAAAATATTAAATCGAAACGGCTAAGCGATAAATTAGATTTTAAAAAAATCGGTCTATTTAAAATTATAGAAAAACTTAAAGAAGTTATGTATCGACTTAAATTATCTAATATACGGATAGATTCTACCTTTTACGTAGTAATACTTAAGCTAGCGCTAGAAAATGCTACTATTCTAGAAACTTAGGAAGAAATCGTACTAGAAAATTCTAATACTAAAGAAGACTAGTACCTAATCAAGAAGATCCTAGACTATAAGCGGTTTGGTTATTAGCTTAAATATCTCGTTAAATAGAAAGAATACGGGAATAAAGATAACTAGTAGGTACTAAAAGATAATATATACCTAGACCTTATTATAGAGTTTTACTACTAGAACCCTAACCTCCCGCGGAAATAAGGCCGTCCCTAAATAAAAATAATAGAAAACCCTCGAGAACTATAAAATTAAGAGCTAGGCGAGAATTTATAAGCTTAGGAGAATGCGGAGACTGCGTACTAGCTATAGGCTTGCTAGTAGAACCGGTAGACTTAGCCGCCTATAGCGTAGTAGGCCCTACTAACTCGTAACGTAGCCGTTTTAACGCGAACGGACCCTTAGAATTCTTAGAGTTAGATAGTTCTCTAGTAGCTAAGGTAGTCTCTAACGCTTTTCGATCCTCTTCTTCTAGCTTATTAATACTAATAGTACTATACTCTCACTCGAGTACCGCTAAACCTCTTTTCTTAAGTAACTTACACTGCTTTCGTAAACGATCTAGTTTAGCCGAAGCTAGCTAAGTACGCTACTTAGTATAACGTTATAGTTTCTCTAACTCTTTTAAGGAAGTCTATAGCTTATTATAAGCCGACTTCTCCTCGGCACGAATCCGCTCTTATTAACGACGTAATCGGTTTACTAGAAAAGGTTAATAAGAAAAGATAAAGAAAGAAAGAACTTACTAGCTTTTATAGTTATTTGCTAAGCATCGTATATACTAAGCCTATAAGAAATACACTCGCTATAACGAGACGAGCGAGGACTAACTCTATAAATGCGATTATTTAGAAGGCACTTAAAATAGAAGCGAACGACTAGCGTAAAGTAACGGACGAAGGACGCTAAGCCTTCGCGATACGCCGTTTCGTTACGATAACGCTTAACCCCGGCTATATTAATACTTATAGAAGAAGAATAAGAAGAACTCTAAGACTAATAGAAATACAAAAATACGAAAGAATCTTCGGGCCGAAGATTCTTAAAGAGGGGGATAGTGTTACGGCGCAGCCTTTATAGGTCCTAGAATAGATAGGAGAAAGGAATAAGCGGAGCGTAGACAGCGCCCGAGAAAGGTCTACCGGGAAAGACAGGGGTCACGTGATGCCCTACTAGTTTACTAGTTCATGGGGGCTTGGTAGAATAAACTCCCGAATACTAGTTTAGATAGTTTAGACCCTCTATAGAGATAAACTTCGTAAATACTAGATTATATATACTCTTCTACTAGTATATAAACTATACTTCTTAGATAGTTTTAACCTTCGTAGTTAACTTTAATAATAATTTAGCACTAATTGTTAGTAACACGGCCTTCGCACGTAGTGCTTAGTCTTGTTACGTATTCGACTTGCTCTCACCCTCTTCTTGTACCCACTTAAGGAAAACCCCCTCGACAGGTTTTCTCCCTCTTTGGTGTTTGGATCCTTAGAGGCAGAGGCCCGCTCGTTACAGCGTACTCGGCTGTATTGAGTCAGCATCAAATGCGTAATAGGGAACAATGAATGAACGCAGGCTTACTTTGCAGGCCAGGCAGAACGCTTCCATCCGAGATACCGCCGAACCCCAAAGGTGGATAGTAGGCATCTGGCTCGAGAGTGAAGTGCCCGTTGTCGAGATTATCCGGAATGACGACATAGTCACCCACGTTTAGGAACTGGACAGCATCTTCAACCTCGGATACGTAGCCAATAGCTTCATGGCCATAGAGTAGAGGTAGATCAGGCGATCCAGAGGCAACGTGGTAGGTGTGCAAGTCACTACCACAGATAGCCGTCGCGTTGATTTTGACGATAACGTCAGCTGCATTGAGGATAGTCGGGACTGGGACGTCAATGACGGAGACGTTGCGAATTTCGCCCAACTGGGCAACTGCGCGCATAGTAGCACTCATGTCGGCGGGACTGAGATATTGTGGGAGGAAATGACTGGAGATTGCACTGGAGGCCAAAGATATTCGTGCAGAAGTCAACCATGGAGGACGGTTGCCTACACATTTATAACCCTTCCAATGCGTCTCCTCCCGTATGCCCCAACAGGACATCTTATTGAGCTGCGTCATTGTTTGACAGCTGTTGTTCCTCTGTTAATCCTGCTCAGATATTGAGCAAGTCCCGAAGATTATCCTCGGCCGCTGTTTGTTTGGCGCCAAGAAATTGGGGCCACTTTGTGGGTAGTTGAATCCCGATCTTGCCAGATCTGGAATTCCGACGCAAGGAGCTCTCCAGACTCTCTTTTGCCGTGCCATATCTCAACGCGTACTGCAGCCTACAGAATCAGGCGACCAATGTACCCGTTCAGCGGTTCAGCCTAGTCAGGCCAAGGAAGGTAGCCGTGACACCGTTGTGCGAAGCCGGTGCCGCTAGATTTCTCATCCAAGCCGTAGGTGACGTGATGCTGGATGCGCCGCTTTGGAGCATTGCATAGTGCTGGCTCCCAAGGAAACATCTTGTCCAAGCAATCAAGGAGGCTGTGCATGCTTTTCATGTCAAGAAAGGTTTACAATGCCGATCCCTGGCGCCGTCCCCTGCAGACCGGTAGTATCGGCAGGGACTCCACAGTTTAGAGCTACTGGGAAAACAGAACGGGCGGATAACATAAGTGGTAATCCATACGAGGAAGAAATTCGAATTGCATGGAGGTGAGCCCAGCCGCATCACAGGAACTATTGTGCACGACAGGAAGGGAAGCTGCTGGAAAGAGCATAAAATTGCATCATTCCCAAAAAGAAGAATAGGACTATAAAAGTGGTCTATGCCTTCCCATTAAAGGTGCGGAGCGCAAATAACTACCAGAAACCACACCTGGGAGTCGATCCCATGCTTATCACACGGTTTCTATCTGGGTCTCTTATGCGAGTCGCACGTCATCCTTGGAACATATGATGACTAACCTCGTAAGGAAAATAGCACAAGCGGGATGAGCCGTTTTCTATGCATTCGGGTCTTAGTTGTCCCCAGTGTTGTTGGGGTACAGTGCATATCGTTTTTGCGTGTCGTGATTCAAAGCAGAATCTATCCCGAGTAAAAGTCTTTTTCTCGCACTTCCTCACACACGAAGAGCTTCTAAGCTTTTGAACATCTCGGGCACATCCCACCAAAGAGCCAACACCTAGTTTTACCGCGGGCATCTCTATGCTCATCTCTCCATTGGTCGCGCCGGGTTCTCACAAGTTTTCTTGCTGACGACCTAATCCGTCGGCAAATAATCAATGCGTGCTTCCATATTGATATGGAAAGTGCCCAAAGTTACGGAGGGCACGTTGAGTGGCTAGGGTACATCCATCAGGCAGCATATATCTGTACGGCAAGTCGCTTGGGTCACAGGGTTCTCCAATCCGTCCTCCTTGTACCTCGAATGCTCTCTCTGACACTTCTTACCGCAGTACTTGCTTCCCGTGCACCCCGCGCACTTCCTCAACCGTAGGCTCTCCTTCTTGCGGCGCTTCGTAAAACCCCTCTTCTCCAATCATTCTCATGTAGTGATATGGTGATCCCAACCTCCTCTTTCACGAATTTTGAATCGGTTGGCCATCTAGTCCGGCTTTCCGCAAGACTTTTTTGCCATTGAGTAAGAATTTCAGCATGCGCTGGGATTCCTAGAGTGACAGTAGGTTTGTATAGGGAGGGGCTTTGCGGAGGACAATAAGGAATTGAAATTCGCCGCTTCTACATCCCTGGCCGATGTCCACTTCGCCCTTTGGTCGGATACGTGCCGCATTGCAAAAACTTTTCATAGATTCATGCGTCTCTGCTCAGAATGCAACATCAGACTAGTCAAGCGCGCGCTTACCACCTTCTCACTGCGCCTCAAACGCCACCAGAAGGCGCTATCCTGGTTGCATGATGCCATGACTGCCAGGTGGGCTACAGATAATAGTGGAAGAGGTCAGGTAGTGTTGCCCCTGTGGCTTGAGTGAGCTCGCTCTACGTCCTTGGTGTTTATGCCTCTTCCTGGCACCCGCACCAATCGGAATTCGAGAGCCTCGCTATTTCTCATGAACTGTGGTTGACACTGCGCCCCACCATAGCTAAAATGAAGCCGATTCGGCGCCACGTGGAGACGTTGCCCTTGTCGGCGGTAGCGAGGCGCTAAAGCTGTGGTGGTTCGAACACCACAGCAGCATCGCCGCATCACCACCATGACAGATCTGCAGAGAGCGGATAGGAGCTATTCTCGGACATGCACATACAGCTTAGAGCACAACAACAATCAAGCGGATATAAAAGAGCCCATTTTATCCTCTGGGAACATGCACTGCAACCAATTGTCTCAACCAGTCCTCCTCTATGAAGCGCAATTCCCTAGTACTTCTCCTCTGCCTCTCTGCATTCGCCTCAGCAAATCAGATAACCCCCCCCCCCCCCCCCCCCCCCCCCCCCCCCGCGGGGGCGCCGCCTGTGCATCCGGCCTGCACATCATCGCCGCCCGCGCCAGCGGCGAGGCCCCCGGCTCAGGCCGCATCGGCGCCGTGGCCTCGAGCATCATCGCGCGGGTGCCGGGCTCCGACGTAACCAGCGTCGATGTGCGTCCTCCACCCGCCGCCGTGTCCCCCTTCCTCCAGTCCAGAGCAGAGTATATCAGGCGCTGAACAAATGCTTACCGGTCCCCCAAGTACCCGGCCACCATCGATAACGTCCAGAACTACGCCGCGTCCGAGCACCAAGGCACGCTGGCCATGACGAAGCTCGTGCAGGACTACGTCGCCGCGTGCCCGCGCACGAAGATCTCGTTGCTCGGCTACTCGCAGGGCACGGGAGGTCGTCGGCGACGTGCTGTGCCGGACGAGCTCGGACATTTCGCCCAAGACGGAGCCGTTGGGGGCGGAGTACGGGGGCAACGGTGAGCGTGCAGTGCGTCTGCGAGGGCGAGTCGGTTACTGACGTTTGCTGCAGTCTTTGCGGTTGTGTCGATGGGGTCGCCGCGCACGTGGCAGGACAGTCGTATAATAGGGGAACGAGTACGCGGAGTGGGGTGAGTGATTGCTTTGCACAGTCACTGTCGGGTGCTGATGTGACATAGGTATTCGTGCGAAGAAATACGGCACCGTGCCAGGCGTACGCGGATCGGTGGCAGGATTACTGCGATACGAACGACTACTACTGCGACAGTGCACCGCTTGAATTGGACCCGGGCAAGGCGGTCCATGCAGGGTATGTGGCCAGGTACGGCACTGCCGCTACGGACTTCGTTGTTAGCAGGGCGGCCGCGGCTGGTCTGCCCACTAGGACTGCTGCGCCTGTTACGCCGAACAAGGGGCTGTTGGAGCTCAGGATCCTCGGGCTTTGAAGTTTGGTCAATGCTAGTCGTAGCTTTTCTGCTATTCATCGTGAAAGTCAATATTCTTGCAAAATTCTTGCTTGATTGGATGAACCTACGGATAAGAAGACTGCTCCCGGAGGGGATTTTCTTGTTGCGTATACGAATACGAATTCGCTTTCGGGTGTGAACATAATTTGAGCCATAACTTGCTGGTCAGTTGCCTGGCGCGAGTCGGTATATAGAAGACCAGTCAGAGAGCCCAGAAGCAACAGGCTTTTAAGTAAATGATCTTAATATTCCGAATGTACGGTTGGTTTTGCGCAGACAAACGTTAATCAAGCATGCCATGTGCCGTTCTGGAGCTATAGTTAGCCCGGCTTTTCAGGGTTGCTGTCTTTGAACCAGCCGCTTATTCTTGCAGGCGTGACATCCACGCAAGTGTTCGGGCCTGCGTATTCCTCCTAGGATCTTCTTCGGTAGATGTGAGACAAGTGGCGGACTATCACTCCGCGGTTGTGGAGTGGAAGCAGTCGTCAGGGAGTCGATATCCGCAGGCGCTTTGAATGTCGGGGTTCGGTTCTAACAAACCACGGATCCAGTTGCCTACGGACACTTTCATTAGCCGTGGAAACCTGGCCTTACGTGCATTGACTCGGGTGATCGTGAATTAACAGAATTACCATATACCTTAGTAGATTCGTCTAGCAGCTGCAGGTTTAATACGTGACTATCGAACGTTTCCACCAAACTAACTGGATGACGACGGCATCTTGTTATTACTATGCAATATTCTTCCCAAGCCATCCGAGGCGTTAATAGCAACTCGCGCGATTTAAAATCCGCTAAAGCGTCTTCGAAACCGGTATACCGAGAGCAACGTCTCTTCACGTATACAACCGCTTTAAGACTCGAAATTATATCGACCCACCTATTTGTTATTTACAAAAGCCGACTCTGCTTCTCTAGCGAGTATTTAAGAAGGGTCTTATGATTACAAGATTTCGTCGTTGTCAACCTCCAGGAGAATTAGAAGGTCTATGTATTCGGCTTTGAAGGAGGGTATAGGACTAAAGCCGAGGTGATAGCCTACATCAACGGCCTATTTATAAATTAATATTGGATATCTGAAGGGGTTCACCTAATCTCTTATATCTAGAAATCTATTCTATAAGACGTAACAGTTACAACGGTCCGACCGTGTTGGGGTTCAGTCGTTGCTGCAAAGCCATCGGGCTAACCCTCTGCCAGTTCACCGGCAAAAGGTGGCTGATTATGTCCCAAGAAACCTATATACAGAGGCGTGTTCGTATAATATCGCCCAGCCCTTCCACCTGCAAGTATTCACCGCAAAGGTCAGAAATTGATTCCAAAAGTTTTGCTGCAACTCTTCATTTTCAGTCCTGTACCATTCACGCTGAGGGGAGGGTAGGGGAGGGCAGGGAAGCGTGCCTTCTGTAGAAATTTGCTAGGGAAATACCAGCGGCTGGTTGAACCGTTAAAAGGCTGTACCGATATATTAGCAGTCTTCAAGTTAGAAAATGTATCTACTGTTAATGCTTAGAGCTGATAGTTGTGCTTTGAAATTAGCTGGTGCTGCAATATCTTCTAGAAGCTGATATTAAATACAAACTATTGATCTCCCGCCGTCACAGGTGATCCTCTGTCGTATTGCCATGTGTAAGAGCTCCCTCCCCGATTGGAGCTTTCCCGAGGCGGTCAGACGAACGCCGGAAGCCGGAGGAAAGACAAGTGCTTCACCGGTGCGTAAGCTGGATATAGCCCTGAAAAGTCCGCCGGGCCGCAAATCAGAAGTGTCGTTCTCATGCTCAATGGAAATGTGCCGTTTAAGACTCTCGAACCAGCTGGGACTCGAGAAACGGTGGACGACAGTCAGCGAGCAGAGTTCTATCAGCTTCGGCGAAATTGTAGGCTCCTGTGTCGAAATTATAACGCGAGCTCCGTAGTGCCTTTGCTCTCGCACGACACACAAAAGTGCTTCGGTGAGGTCCTTGGCGGCTGGAGTATCACGCATGAACTGCACCACGGTCAGCTCTTGGCCCGTCGCTAAGTCGACTGGATCGCCCGTACCTTATGCGCTTCGTCGACCACGATTACCTTGCCTGGACTGCCTTCTGAATCTAAGAACATGCTCATTGCCACCCGGAAGAGAACGCAGGCAGTGTTGTCGTCCATGAAAGGGCAGGAAAGGTCTATGACGGTCAATTGACCGCCTGTAAATTCTGGTTGCCTGGATTTCCCCGAAAGATCCAGGAAGGACTCTAACAAGTCGAGCCGTTGGTCTAAATATGCCCTTTGCTTCCGATCAAATTCTGTGTCCCGCAGGCGCTGGCGAAAGCTCGCATACTCGAATTCCCCAGATCCTGTTGCACTCATTTGTCGCAGAATGTTCGTGACCTGGCTGATGTACAATGGCGGGGTCTGGTCCTGATTGACTGACATTAAAGCTAGCATCATCCCTATCGTCAAAGTTCGGGGATGTATCTTGAACGGACGTACGCACACACTTGGGATCCTGGAATATGAGGTCTTCAAGGAAGGGTAGCTCGATGGAGAGACAAGCACTACTACGGACGGTGCGCGAGAATATCCTGAAAACTTTTCCGCAAAATTTGCGACAAATGCGAGCTCGCTTGGGCGAAATGTCGACGACGAAGTATGCTCAGCGTAATGGAAAGCCAGTGCTGAGAGGGGCTGATGCAATACGCCAAGCATCGGGAAGGGGATAAGAAAATTCTCTATCCCTTGATTAGTCGGCTGATCATATTGTAACACTTTCCCGTCTCACCTATCATGCAAGACACTGTGTGTGACTTTCCGCTTCCTTGCAGCCCACAAACAAACGCAGAAAGAGGGACGTTCGTGTTGAGGAAGATTCTGGGGTCCTGTTCAGTCTCGCAATGACCGTCTATGCGAGAACCCAGAAGGGAATACTGGGGTATGGCTTGATTGGAATCCTTGATCGTGGCTGGGCAGCAAAGTACGGCGTTGCGCACTTCTTCAAAGTCGGGACTAGTAGGAATGGAAGCCGCGGTACTTCTGTGTTCCAACAAAGTAGACTGCTGGCTAATGTCTGGAAGGATCGCACGGATAGGTATCTCTGGAGATTATAAGCATAACAATTAGTTGAGGAGCGAGGATTGTTATGCCTACTTTGAATCGCGGTACTGCAGCTCTCCTTCTTAGCTGTCTTTTTGGAGGGCGGGTCTTGGCCAGCTTGAGTCTCCAAGCACGGCTTGTTGACCTGTGCATTACTAGACTCACTCTTTATCTTGCTTTTAGCCGTGATTTTCGTAGCGTACTTTTCCGAGGACTTCTTTTGTTGGTTGCTTTGGGCTGCAGGTGGCACTTTTGAGTTGAATTTCGTCCTACAGAATGAGCAATATTCATTGCTAGTCGAGAGAGTCCATAACTTACTTATTTAAGATCTGTCGAATTCGAACTTCATCTCCAGGTCGTTCGTTGATCAGCGTCTTCTTCACTGCTTCTTTACTGACAGCCCCGGTTTTCCGGATCTCGTTTGTTCTGGTTTTCACCCACACTTCGATTGGTCCTGACATTGTAAACGACTTTTGTCCGCAGGGTGTATCCGCTATGTCTGACCGCTGAGCGGGGAGAGTAACTATTAAAATTCACATCGTGCGCGAGGCTCACTCGGTAATCGCAAGAGTTGGGAAAGCAGGAAAACCAACTGTTCCAAGTAAGCGGCCTTGCATCACTGAGAAATATTATATTGAAATCCTCGCTTCCGCTTGCCTCATCTACAATTACTTTGGAATGTGAAATTTAAGCAGCACGGGCATGCGTATATTGGGACCGATAGTCACATTCCAGCTTAACGCCCAGGGTCTTTTTATTGGTGACCGGTTGTCTTCTGAGAGGCTTAACGTGTGCAATCCACTGGCCACACTGACCACGTAGCTGTTCCACCAGACAGATGGACAAAGCGGACTAAAAGCATTGATATATAATGATTATGATGCCGGCCAAAGATGTCAAGCGGCATATCTGGGAGGCGCCTATGAGTCGCCCTACAAGAATCGTTTCTATTGCGGAGTTCCTGTCAGACAGTGGGATAACTAGTGTCTCTCACTGGTTTATCACAAGGACTCTGGGAGCAGTCGCGGTGTTTTCCAATTGCTCACGTGCTTGTGTTGCGCGAGAAGCAGCGGCAGGACTGCTCTGATATCGCTGGTTGTCAACGTAAAAGAACGTGTGTCGCCCGATTTTTCTTCATCCTTGCAAGAACTCGGCTCTCCTCTCAATCCGCACTTTCATATCCCTTGGCTCCATCTCCATGCCTCTTCATCCTCATCCCTCTTCTCCTTTTTTCCTCCACCAGTCTCCCACTCCCGTTCTAACCCCGATTCCACTTACCTTCACTAAGCGTTGCTAGTCGCTGGTGGACGATAATAGGTCTGTCTCCCCTGAGCTCAAGAAGAAAGGTTGTAAGCTTGAAGCCAAGATATCCGCCGCCAGGTCAGCGTTATCTCCGTCTGTGCGGCCCTACCACCCCGTAGTGCAGGCCAGTCGATGGGGACGCTGGAGTCTCGTCTATGATGCAACAACGTAAGCCAAATGGATTGTGAAGTGCACCACAGCAGAGGTAAACTCGTATCAGCCCCAGTAAGTGAATACAATGACCTCTACGCATGACAAAGCCATAGCGCAGACAGACAAAGCACTCATCCCGACCACTCTTCAAATTCTTGCCAAGTCATCAACCGAAGACTTGGTTGACACCTATCGCAGTCCAGCTCAACGGGCTAATATAGTGCTTACAGTCAAAACCCATCGCGATGAAAGCACAGTAATAGACTGGAATTCCTTGCGGAGCTCGAACACTTACGCTAAAGATAGTGTGATTCGAGACAACGAGTTATACCAGACTCTTACCTGGTGCGTGCGTCCCTCGAGAAAGATCGGAGAGGGATTGCAATGGAGGTTAATGTCAGTCAACTTTCATATATCGCGGTTCTAGACCCTCGCCAAAGATTACATGAATCCCGGACCTCGATGATCAGGGACTTCAGCTGGATGGGTGAAACTGCACTTGTATCTGTGAAAGAAGCAGCGTCAATTCGACCGACTGGCACGTAGTCCTTGAGGGCCACCAGGAATGGAGAGGATGGGGTCCAAAGCGTTGAATCAACGTCGCTATGTTCTGACGGAAAATGCCACAGCTGAGGGCTCAAATTCCCCGTGCAAAATATTAAACATTATTCTTGCCAGGAACCTTTGCAACGAGAACGTGTCTCGCTGAAGGGCACCTGCCGATCAACCTACTTATTTCGTTGTAGTGTTTCGTCAACAGCCAGGATCTCGTAACTTAAGCGGAACCCTCGTTAGAAACTGCGTCACTACCCGGTTACATAGCTCAAGTTCCTGTATGAGCTCCTAAAAGTATGGTATGCAATCATAGTTTCCATGGGTTAAATGGAAATTTCGATTCACACTTCTCTAACGAACGTAATGTAAGTACCGTCATCCGGGCCACCCACCTCTGCAAGCGGCCACCCTCAGCAAACGAACGGATATTCGAATCTGTGTTTTACCCACTACTCGTCCAGTTTATTCATTACCTCTTTCAAGCTTTCTCTGAGACCTGTTGAGCCTCCAAAGACTCGCAGAACAAATAGCTGTAAAGTAAATGAGAGGACTTATACGGGCTGAAACAAACCGAAAACACTTGTCCTACATCACACCACTATCTAGCTGACACCAAAGCCAATTTAGTTCTCTCTCAATATTTTCTTCATGGAAACAGTGATACCAGTGTTTTCTTCAAGGGGTGTCTCACTGTCATCCGAGCTATCACATCACTATGCCTATATTGACAACTTCTTCTTCTTCCTATCCCTCTTGCTCCTTCTAGTTGGCATGGGCCATTCATCATTTTCAGTGGATTGTTGCCATATGTCAGGGTCGTTTTCGGGGACTTCAATTTCGGCGGGCTGATTGGTGGTGCTGTATTCAACGGACGCGTCTGCACGTCTCCCATCGCAGGCATCTTCCTCCGCAGGTGAAGCAGGTTCATTGTAGTCTATTACCTCTGCTAGAGGATGTTCTCGGGTGAATTCACGGTTCTCTGGTGAATCCACGGATATATCCTCCACTGGGCCGTCCGGGGCTGGAGGCTCCGGGGACATGGCGGATGGGTCCTCATCGTCGATTGATTTCTCATTCCGTATGTAACCTGGCTCTCCGTGATCTGATTCTGGAGCATTGTGCTTTCCCTTCTCTTCCTCGCAGTCGTCGGACTCAGTGTTCGTCTCGGCCCACTCCTGATCCTCAGCCTCAGCTGGCTCCGTCACTTCGGTGGCTTCGGCACCTTCGTCGACGACATCTTCCATGCCGTTGTGGGGCCGCACACTTCCTCTAACCATCTGGCCCAAGACTTCCACAAGCTTCTTGTCGAAATCAGGATCGCCTCCAACGCACGAGACCAAATCCTGTATGTCGAAAAGTTCGTCCGGCTCTCGAAAAAACGCGCCGAGCTTCTCGTTCAGATGTGCGGTAAACCACTCATCGTTAGACAAGCCAGCCGAAAACACGGCTTTGATGCGGTTCAGGGCTGATGAGATCTTGAGGGCGTCGCCATGGCTTTGGGCCTTGCCTTGTGCCAGGGACGCGAGGTCGTTCAAGTTATAAGCTCGGGCGGCGTCGTAGGTCATAAGGGCTCTTCCGTACTCGACGTCGTCCTCGTCTTCTTTGGGAGCTTCGGACCTTCTCAGCGTCTGGTACCGGCCAGTGAAGAGAAAGTGGACGAGGGTGTGCCCGACGTCTGCGTACACTTCCAGAAGTTCGATCCTGGGAGCAAGGTTGAAGGTAGCCTGTAAGTTTTCGATCTTGGGGTACCTTTCAAGCAAGCACGACAATACGTAGTATTCCGCCTGTCCCCGGCCAAAAGCGACCTTCGAGAAACCGCTGCAATATGGGCTGATTGTTGTTGTTAAGAAATTAGTCTTAGCATGGTCGTAACGCCACGTTGAAAAAGATAGGTAGAGGTAGAGAGGAAACTATGAAGACAGCTTACGAGGTGACTGGCCGATGGTCTGAGGTGAAGATGTTTTCATGGTCGGATTCCACTCCCACGACAGAGTCCTTGCGAATGTTCGAAGAATCCGTTTGGGCCATTTCGGGAATAGATAGTGAGAAAACAGATGTTCTGTATTCTCAGTAGTCGCAACGGAAGAGATGGAATCACTCCTCTCCATGTGAAAGATCGTGGCTGCTAAATCTTTCGGACCGTTGATCGGTCGATCTCCTCGAATGCTGTATGGTCCAATCGATGTGTTGCACGACAACTTGCGCACTTGCAATCGAGCGGGGTAGATATATCGAACATATCTGCCCACTCTGCTTGTATTCTAGGCACCCTTGCTCGTCCTTCCAAGGTGAAGCTGAGGCGATGGACTAATCAAATAAACCTCTCAGCATGCATAGCTACGTGGCGCGACACAAGTAATGTCGTTGCTGCAAGTGGCGAGGCACGCAGCGTGCATCTGGGATTCGCAAGCGGATGCTTAGTAAAGATTAGCTGTCTGGAAGAAGAGCAGGAAGAGGCAAACTAGGCTACAGAAAGTGACGTAAAGAGTTCTTATGATTATATATCAGTTGATACTAGAAAGAAAGCCTGACTAACGCATAACTCCAAAACGCTCTTACCTAAACACAATACTAAAAAAGACATTAGAACCTATAATTAGAATAGAGGATTGTTATATCTTTTAAAGATGAGAACTATAAGTTCTAAAGATTTATAGCGAAAATTAGTCAGTAAAATTTGTATTAATATAATTTTCTTTTAAGGTGTTTACCTCTTGATGCTGTTTTGTGATGTATCTTATAAATACTACCTTGTCCCTCTTACTATTACTATACTACGAAAGCTCAACCTCTCTATCCTACAAAATTTGACTGAAGAGTCCCGCGAGACAAAATAACGGCCCACTCTCACTACTCGAGAAATTCATCCCTATTGAGTGCGTCTTGAACGGAAGCGGAAACTGCAGGCTCTTCAAATCTACTTCAATTGCTAAAGACCTACTACAACTCTCTTGGAAATTCTACTACAGCTGACAAATCCCTGAATATCTTCCCAAAATGCTGTAAGGTGTACAGAGATGCTCCAGGGTTGTACCATTCAAAGGCCCTGACCTTTTTCTCTTTCTTTTTTTCTTTTTTTTTTTTTGGCAGTCTCTGCGGAACCAAAAAGTACCAACTATGAACAAGTCTCGGTTCCGCCCACCTTCATATTCCTCCGCGATACGGCTGCACGGCCTGCCCGTCATATCACGCGGGTCCATCTTCGCATTGGGACAGAGGGACGCGACCGCTGGTTTCGAAAGCGAGCGGGGTTGCATGCGACGACCATGGTGGCTCTGTTTGGGCTTCTCATCGAATCCACTCGCCTCAGAGACTTGAAACCCCCTCTGACCGGATATCCACTTGCTGTTGGCGTGACACGCTGGAACTGGCCAATGTCGGATCCGAAGGCCGAGGATAACTCCCCGGTCCCCTTGAACTGGCTCGGTGCTCTTGTGACGCTGCAGAACATTTCAGCCTTACTTTGTCACAATCGCAACTACCAAGACAGGATCTAAAAGTCTGACTGCGGGGCTTGGGGGATGGTCTTTGCGAGATTACTCGGGGCATGCCCGCTGAAGAAGGGCGCGGAGTTGGGTAGGTCATATATCTCCTGCGAGCATCGACGTGACCGCACCTGGCTCTGGGATAGGCTTCTCGAAATGTGGATTTTGCGGATGCTTCCAAAGAGGTACATCCAGGTTGAGTGTTACGACGACGAGTCTGGCGACATGAGCCTCGTGCCGGAATCGCGCATGGGCCCCCGCATATGCAGGCTGAGGGATCAAGACTCTGCGGCGGACAACAAGCATGAACCTGTCCAGGATACTATTGGGGACGGCTGGCGGGATGACGAAGAAGATTACTCTGGCAACGACGGCGGGTCTAACGAGGGCTTGATCGGCTTTCAGGACAGTATACCCTCGGCGTGAATGGTCCCCAGTCGATGACCCGGAGTACTCCGCCCTCTATGTGTGTGTGTGAGAGAGAGAGAGAGAGAGAGAGAGAGAGAGAGAGAGAGAGAGAGAGAGAGGCTTTGCAGGCTTAGGGGAATGAACGTCCCCCCGGCCGATTCTATGGTCGGAGCTGGGATGCACTTGCATCAAGTTGAGTTTCCATTTACCTATGGGATTCAATTAGCGGAAGACGCCTGGCGTTGGCAGTTAGGCGGTAGTTTTCCTAGCCTGGCGCGCAAGTTCCTTCATAGACAGTCCAGCGAGGTAGAAATTGCAAACTTTTCCGGCGAATCGCGAGCACAATCCCCACCTCTTATTAGCCGAAATTTTGTTGCTGGGGCAGCAGCACTTACGAGCGGGCCAAACCGTGATTTAGTATTAATGACCGAAAGGCTGCAGCTGCCAAGGCTTCCAGATGGGTCTTAGCAAGGCGAGGCCATTAATTTTTAATAAACAGGAGAGGTGCAGAAAGTAGGGACTGGAGCCACGATGATGCGGAGAGGCAGGGGGATTTTAGCGGTGGCCACTGGCTGGGGTCGTGGACAGGCCAGAAACAGGGCGAGGTGCGGGAGGGGCAGGATGCCAGACGCAGATCAGGAACAATGGCCCAGATGGATGAGGGATTCCGCGGCCGCCACTGGTGCGGGGAAGAAAGAGGGCCTTGCGTCCTGGACGAGAGAATTGCGCCACTCGGCCCGTCACTTTGCTCAAAGACTCTTACTACAGTATGCGAGATCACGACAGCATCGGCTCAGGCGCCTCCCCGTCGATAGTCGAGCGGCAGCTGCAATATTGAATCAATTGCCATGCGCACGATTGCTAGCAAGAGCTCGCTTCGGCTCGCTCCTCTTGCCCCGTAGCCGCAGCCAAGTCGGCACCGCAGCTCCACAATCTCATCCACCCAGCCCAACCCCCAGCCCACGTTCGCAGAGCCGCCCCAATCTCTGTAGCACCATGACACACAGCTACGAGCCCGTCCGCTTGGACTCTCCCAGCCTCTCACTTGCCCGCCCTCGCTCAGGCCCGGAGCTGAGGATGAGGGATACGCGAGCCCGGCCCGCCCGGCGGGGGAGCTGTCTGTCCGGCATTGTCGCATGCGCCGCTTCGTATATGCCGCTACTCGCCTTGGCTATGTACGTCCTGACTGAGCTCGCGCATTGATGCTGTGGTCAGAACAGTGTCCGCGGAAGCCGTCGGAGACTTTTTCGTTCCCCTGTCGCTGATGCTGCACCACTGAGCATGGGAAGCCGGACCACGCATCGAGTCAAGGCACCCAGTACAAGGCAGAGCAAGGCAGAGCAAGGCAGAGCAAGGCAGAGCAAGGCAGAGCGGAGTGCAGGCCGCAAGGCAGCGTCTCCGCGTCTCTGCTGTGCACTGCGTCGGGTAGGACTCCGGCGTCGCATCCTGCACCATCTCAGCCCCGTCACCGTCCTCGTGCACTCTATCCAACAGCTCGCTCGCACAGCAGCTGCCGTCTCGCATTTACCGGAACTGGAAGGCAGACCACGAGCTGGCGGGCAGCGATGGACGTACTCACACGATGCTGGAGTGTTACAAGCCCTCTCTTTCCCGTTGCCGGACGAACGTGTTCCTGTCCTACGACAACCAACAGCCCTCGACGCCGCCGCCGTGGTTTTAATTTAGCAACAAACAAGAGCAGCAGCAGTGCCACGAGAAAAGGGCAGGACCCTGGTCCCAAGACATGCAGCCCTCCCGAAAAGATGCGTCGTACGAGACCCAGCCCGCATGCGCAGCCGAAATCTCCTTCCCCAATTATATCTCGTTCGGGAGAACCGGCGTAGTCCGTGCTTTTACTGTGCCCCCGGCCCGCTGACGAGACGCATATTCTGCCTCTTGGATTGCGGCAGAAATGTTTTATAGACCGCATACATTGCCGCCATAGGACGGAAGTAACACAGTTGCTTGCTCCACTCCATCTGCCTGCTTTTTGCCGCCGCACCGCACTCGACGAGTCTCGCTTGCCCTCCTCTTCCTCTTCCTTCTCCTCCTCCACCTCCCGACACGCAGATGTCGTGATACCGGCCCTTGTCTTCCGCCATTCGACCATCCCGTCCGCCTTGAGCCTTGAGCCTTCCCTGCTAGCTCCCACACAGTCCCCGGGATCCGGTTTTACCTGCGAATCCTTCCACCATCCAAACTCGGAGCAGCGGCACGCAAGAAACCGGGAAGAAAGCTTAAATAACGGCGAGCCTCGCGCGCAACCTAGGCCGCCTATACGCCTCCTCCGATCTTCGTTCAAAATTACCTGCAGACTACGTCGACTCAGTGCCTTGCCTCTGTGCCCGCGTCAACGCCAACAACCCTCCCCCCCTTGCCAACAGCCATCTTCTTCTTCTCCACCGAAAACGACCACCCCAGCAATAAGACCCAGCGGCAAAAAAAGCAAGGACAGAAAAATGGACACTTCAACCACCACTCTCCTCCCACCCCGCCGCCTGCCCACTCCCCCGCCCGCCTACACCCCGCCCCACCGCTGCTACCACACGCGCGCCAACTCCACCAAACCGTCCACCTACGTGCCGCGCGGCCACCCGCGCGCCGTGCGCACACATCCACCCGCGGACGAGAAGATCCTGTTCTACAAGCCGACAGGCTACGGGAACGACGACGAGCCCGCGCCGCCGTACGGAGAGGAGGACGAGGCCGAGGACGAGGCGGATGAGGGGGGTCGGAAAGACTGTTGGAGCGCGCGCGATGCGGCGAAGCTGGCGGCCAGGATACGCGCGTTGGAGGCGCAGTTGGCGGCGGCGGCGGCGATGAGGGGGGAGGGGAAGGGGAAGTAAAAGAGAGAAGGGAGTGGCCTTGTGTAATTTTATTTTTTTTTTCTGCTCCTTTTTCTTTTTCCTTCTTTTGGGCATTGGGGAAGAGGAAACGGACAGTTTAGTGCCGCGCATGCTGGAACACGGTACACAGGACGGACAGTGGATGGAGGGCTCTCAGAAAGCGCGAGGGACCCAGAGGAGCGCGAGTTGTTGCACTCTATCTTTGATATCGCACATGGAGGGGGCGGCATTTGGACGGACACATGGTGTTGGGAGTTGAGGACAGCGTTAGCGCTACTGCTGCATCATGCATTTGACTGATTGAGGGTTTGGTAGAGAAGTGCGCTGAGTTTCCATTTGGTGAAGAATTTATGTCGCAGGTGACTGCGTGGTATAATTGAGGAAGAAGGGCAACGAAAGCAAAGAATAATCAGACTTGATCAGAAATGGATAATAGCCAAGGGAGAAGGAGAGATATATACTCCAATTAAAAAAAAATTATTATGAGGACAATGAAACCTCGAGGAATTCAGAGCGCGACAGGCGAATATCAGACGATAGTTACGCGCTTCGTTTCCCATCCAGTCGCCCACCAATTCTCTTTGAACTGGACCCTTTCAGGGTCTTCGGTACTTGAATTCGTAATAACGTCTGAAAAACATCCCACTCGGTGGTAATAGCCGGTTCGCGGATCGTATCCAAGGATAGGCGCTGTTGCAATATGTCTCTGCAGCCTTTTGTCTTTCGGTAAGCTTCTATAGTCGAAGTTCCCAACTCTTTGAAAGGGCAGAATCTCCAGACACGATACCAGCATATGGCCCACGGACCGGAGATCGTGTTCCATCTGGAGGGTGCCTACAATTCTACCTTTCCGTAATGCATTACTGTCTAG
>JAJJID010000627.1:0-18332 GCA_022204955.1 Macrophomina pseudophaseolina
ACGGTTAGGGCCTTAAACGGGAGGCAGTTCAAAACGCATAGAAATTATTACGTCGATAGAGACCCCATCCGGTCCCATTAAAATCCGAGTACTAATAGACTGCGGTTACGATCTAAACCTCGTGTCTCTTAAATGCGTAGAGCGACTTGCCTTGCAAAGTATGTAAGCTAGTATTAAGCCATTTGCCCGCCTTCTTAATAATACTACCGTTACGTTGCACGACCCCTACATCGTAGAGGTTACCACGTGTAACTCGGAGAACGCTATACGCACCACCAAACCCCAAACCTACTAGAGTAGCTCGTTTACGGGCTACGATGTTATACTTGGCATGCCCTAGTTAAGGGCTGCCGGGCCTATTATCGACTTTAGAAGAGAAACGTTCTACTAGGACATCGGCTCGCTGGAGCTTGCGCACCTAGTAGGCGTTGGGGAACTACTCTAGGACCTAAAGCTAGGAGAGTAAATATACTCCCTCTGGCTATCTAATTACTAGCTCGTCCCTAAGGGCGGCCTAGGAAATTAGGAAGGTAACCTTAACTCTTCCACAGCCTCTTAGCATAAGGAAAGCATGCTTTAAGCATACGAAAAGCAGGGTAGGGGTAATAGGAACCTAGAAGGGCTCCGCCCTAACCGAAAGCTTACCTACTTGCAAGGGCTACACTCCCGCATCCAAAAAGTATGCGAGCCGCATGAGGAACTCGCCGGTTTAGCAGACGCACTCCTAGCCAGAGTGGCTAAGGAGGTCCGCGACGGGATTCCGGATATATATAGGGAGTACTTGGACGTCTTTTCAGACGAACAAGCTGCTAAGCTACCGCAATATACTAAGTTCGACTATGCCATCGACCTCGTTGCAGGTTCCGGACCGCCGTCAATACCCCTATATAGACTCTCCCAATCCGAGCTACGGATCCTTAGGGAATACATTAACAAGGCACTGGAACGGGGGTGGATTAGATACAGTAAGTTACCCGCGGGTGCGCCTATTCTCTTCGCCCCTAAGGCAGATGGCACTATGCGGTTATGTGTGGATTATAGAGGCCTAAACAAGGTCACCGTTAAGAACGGCTATTCCATACCTCTTATAGGCGAGTTGCTGGACCGCCTAAGCACCGCAAAGATTTTTACCAAGCTGGACTTGCGCGATGCTTATCACCGAATCCGCATAAAGAAAGGTAATGAGTGGAAAACTATATTTAAGACTCGTTATGGGCATTTTAAGTACCTAGTTATGCCATTTAGCTTAACCAACGCGCCCGCAACCTTCCAATCGTATATCCACCGAGCCCTGGGAGGCCTAGTAGACACGATTTACGTGGTGTATTTAGATGACATACTTATATACTTAGCGGACGAGTCCCAACACGTTAAGCACGTAAAACGAGTCCTTTAAAGGCTACGTAATTAGGGCCTCTACGCTAAACCGTCTAAGTGTAGTTTTCACACTAAGCACGTTGAGTTCCTAGGGTTTATCGTTACCCCTCGGGGGGTTGTCATGGACCCTATAAGAGTCGAAGCAATTAAAGACTAGCCGGAGCCGCAAAGCTACCGTAATATTTAGGTTTTCCTAGGCTTTGCCAACTTCTACAGGCGCTTTATTTAGAATTATTCTACGGTAGTACAGCCACTAACAAGCTTGTTAAAGAAGGTAGCCTAGGACCCGAATCCGAATATAAAACGAGCACCGAAGAAAGGGCCAACCAAATAGTATAGGCCCTAGGAGTAGCCCGCAGATATAAAGCAGGCGTTTAGCAGGCTAAAAGCATGCTTTACGCGTGCGCCCGTCCTACGGCACTATAACCCGAATCTGCCAGTCATGCTTATCACCGACGCCTCGGACTACGCCTACGGCGGCATTCTCCTCCAGCCTATAGGGGCTAAGGGCGATTAACGCCACTAGCACCCCGTTGCGTACTTCAGCCACAAATTTGGTGGAGCTAAGATTAGGTACGATACCCACGATAAGGAGCTTCACGCGATCGTGCAATATTTTAAGCATTAGCGACCCTACCTAGCACACGCGCAGACGCCGGTACGGGTACTATCGGATTATAATAACCTTCGGTATTTTATAACAACTAAGAGCCTTACGGCTCGTCAAGCCCGTTATACCGAAACCTTGGCTAAGTTCGATTTCAATATCGAACACAAGCCGGGTAAGTCTAATCCAGCGGACGCCCTTTCAAGGCGCCCAGACTATGCCCTTGGCTTCAAGAAAAACGAGAAGAGAACGTACCTTAATACTATATTGCCTACTCTACAGCGCAAACTCAAGCTTTAGGGGCTAGGAGAGCCCCTACGCGCCACCGATGAGCTTAACGGAAACACCGTAGAGAACCAGCGTAAAACTAGCGGCAGTGATTACCTAACCGCTTTAGTCTATTCCGTCACTTATAAGGAATATGGCGAGTTTGCCTACAAGGGCGAGGCCCCCCCAGCCTACACCGGCTATAAGGAGGCCAGCGCGAGCTTAGTACAAAGCTTCGTGCTACGGACTACAGTCATAGTAGCTGCTATAGCCGAAATAGCGTTATTAGACACTCCTAAGTCGCTTACTAATTTTATCCGCACGGAGCAACGAAGGGACGCCTTCTACGCAGAAGTACGGGAACAGCTTACTAAAAGAATACTTTTAGCGTGCGATTAGTATGCGATCGACGGGCAAGGACTCCTACGCTACCAAGGGCGGGTATACGTACCAAAGTGTACTCCGCTACGCGAGAAAATCCTGCTCAGAAATTACGACGATCCAAGTAGTGGCCATTACGGCGTTCGCCGCACCCAGGAAGTCCTTTCGCGGAAGTACTACTAGAAAGGCATTACTACGGACGTCAGAGAGTACGTATAAAGCTGTAATGCTTGCCAGCGCAATAAGGCTCGCCGGCATAAGCATTATAGGTTGCTGCAACCGTTACCAGTAGCGGCCCAGCCTCATAAGCACTACTCTCTTAATTTTATAACGGACCTACCGGAATCCGTAAGCAGAAACGGCTAAGCATATAATACAGCCCTCGTGCTAGTTAACCGTTTCACCAAATACGTGCGTTACCTGCCAGTTAGAAAGACGATTAATAGGGCAACGCTCGCGGACCTTATCGTACACAGCGTCTTCGTACAATTTAGACCGCCCGAAAGCCTAGTCTTAGATAGGGGCTTAATATTCACAAGCCAATTCTAGAGCGAGCTATGCTACTACCTTAGGATTAAGCACAGGCTAAGCACCTCTTTCCACCCGCAAACGGACGGCCAGACAGAGAGGCAAAACCAGGAGCTAGAGGCGTACCTACGTCACTATACCTCTTAAACTTAATCTAACTGGGCCCAACTCGTTCCCTAGGCGGCACACGCCTATAATTAAAAAACACATTCTTCCACAGGTTTCGCGCCAGTCAAACTAGACGCAGGGGTAGAACCAAACTCTTAGGACGGGGTATAGAGCAAAACCCCGGCACCTAACCAAACTAAGGCCGCCGAAGCAGCAAATAAGCATATAGAAAGTATGCGAAAAGCATAGAAGACCGCTGCGGAGTCCCTTAGGCACTCCTAGGAGTTACAAGCGAAGCACTACAACCGGAATCGAGCCGAGATACATTTTAATATCGGACAACTAGTTCTTCTATCCGCAAAAAACATTAAAACGAATCGGCCATGCAAGAAACTCGATAACCGATACCTAGGACTATTTAGGATCCTTGAAAAAATCGGTTCTCAGGCGTACCGCCTAGACCTACCCCCATCAATGTCACGCTTGCATAACGTTTTCAACGTTGTACTACTTGAAGCCTACTCCGCAAGGCCAGGTTTCCAACCGCCCCTAGTCGAAGAACTCGACGACGGCGAACAGTGGGAAGTTAAAGCCATTATAGCCCACAAAACAGGACCTCCAAAGCAATACTTGCTAAAATGGCTCGGCTGGCCTTATAAACACAACGAGTAGAAGCTAGAAGAGGAGCTAGAAAACTGCTAAGAACTCCTCGAGGATTATCTAAAAGGAAAACCAATCCCATAGGACCCTAAGGCACCTCGCAAGCGAAACGCAGACAAAAAGCAGGGGACCAGCACGGGAAAAACGCGAGGTCGACCACTAGGATTAAAGAATAAGAAGAAAGCGAACGGTTAGAGAGAAATACTTAATTCCCTAGAAGAAAGGCTCTATACGAGCGTCTACTTTACATTCGAGCTATACTAGAACCACCGCTTGTCCGCATTAGACATCCTCGCAAAGTACTTATCCTTAAACTCCTTATCCACTACCTTATTAGTTGGCTTCATTAAGCCAACCCCGCCTAATCCAGCCTAATAACGCTGCCAATTCTCCGAGCGCGATATGTTGCGCGCATACTACCAATTACTACGACCGCTAGCAGCCGTAACCTCCTTCGCCTCCTGCTTATTATACGCCGCCATCGCCTCTCCCAATGCGTTAGCGTACTTACACAATGCAAGCACGTCCTCTTCTAGGAACTCTAGTACCTCCTCGTCAGGATTACCATCAAAACTATTGTAACAAAACGACAGCAGATTAGCGGCGCGGCGAAATAGAGGGGAAATCTAATTTTAATTAGCCAAAAGAATAAAAAGCGGCCTAAAAACAGGCGGAAAGCATAAGAAAAGCACGGAAAAAGCATACTTACCGGCAGACAATCATAACCACTCTTCGCACACCGATTGCACTTGGCGTGGGGCGGATCCTTATAGCAAATCTAGCGAAGGCCACCAAGGAGCTCAGCAGGCGTAAAATTAATCTATTTACCACCCTCGCGGTGGCGCAACGTGCCCTAGTACCGCACGCACCGCATGCAGCATACCACCACTAAACTAGGCTACGGCTAAAGATAAGGAGGAAGCTTTACTACATTACCCGCAATAGGCGCCTGCGACAGCTCATCGTAGGAGTAGCCAGAACAAACGAAACCGAAGGGAGTCTATATAATAAGGGTTTGTTTAAAAAAAAAAAAAGAGTTTGTTTGAAGAAGTCGAAGTTATTTAAGAACGTTTTAGTCGCAGTTAAAGGCTTAGATCTAAACCACGAAAACGGGGGGGGGTATAGGGGTTTAATATACCCATTAAAAACCGTCGAAAAACGGCCCCGTGCCCTAACAGTATTATTGGCACGCGTGAGTCACCAATTAGTGTATTTACTAGTATTATTAGGCGCTGCTACTACCTATTATCCTTAATAGCGATAATACCCCAACAATAACGCAAACGCAAACGTGGCCTACGTCACGCGTGCGCGTGGCATGCTATTCGCTATAGACGACTTCTACCTAAAGTCTATTTCTTTGTTCTCTATTATTTTATTATTCATTGTTCGCAGTTAAGGCCGCGTAACGAGGCTAATCCGCCTCGCTACGTAATATCTACAGCTGACGTTCAATAACGCTTTCCTATATAATAGCTGGACGCACTCTTTTTCCTTAATCAAGGTTTTTTAATGAGGCGCCAGAATATTATCCCCTTTAATAGGAATCGGGACGATTCCTACTAAAGGGGGGGGCAGTGTCAGGGTAATAGGCCCGCCTGCTACTACCATGCGCTTTACGTGCTTATCACGTGCAACGCACAGGCCTCAGCTATAACCAGGCCACCGTAGCTGAATCCTCACCACCAAGGATTTGCACCTAAGAATACTACTCTTTAAAGGCTCCCTGCTTATAACCCGTTATTTGCTCACAATTCCCTCTATATCTAGGTTATTAATTAGGGCTTCTATATATTCGTTTATTTTCTAGATATTTAATTAGATAATTCGTAGGGGCTCTAGCATTAAAAGCTAATGTGGGGGAGGGCCTAAGCCCTATATTGGCTATCTTCTATTAGGTAGCTGCCGCGGTAGTCTATATACTAAGGCGAGCTGCCTAGTGGGTAGTTCTTCGTATTATACTCTTTATTATAGTTTCCGCATCTTTCTTTCTTCCTATAGTTCTAGGCGAGATACCTAAATTCCTAGTATCTATAACACCTCTTTCTTTCTATGTAGTAAAATTTAACACGGTTAACAATTTCCTATCTAAAAAGAAGGCTATTCTAGACTATATTTTAGGCTGTATCTTCGGTATTAAACTAGATTTCTAGGGATGTATAGCGGCCAAGAGGGCTATCTTTCTTTTTTATCTAAGCTATATCCTTAATCTAGATGTTTACCTCTGGAAGCTTATTCTCGAGGGTGATCTTTTAAATTGCTTTTTTCTTCCCTTCTACTTGAACTTCGTCTATTGGCGTATGGTGGGCCACTACTCCGAACTTTGGGCGGTTGATCTTAATGTCCTTTTCTAGTACCGTGGTCTATTCTTGGTTCTGAGTGGCTAGCTATTTAGCTTCCCCGGTTTTAAAGCGGATAAGATATCCTCGCTTAGTTGCCTTCGCTCCTAGAATCTCCGTTTGCCTAGTTGGTTCTTGGCTTTAGAGTGCCCGAGATATGAGGTTTACTGCTGTTGGGGTAGGTAGGTTCCGGGTGAAGCTATTAGCTAGGGTCTGGTTGGAGGCTATTAGTAGGACATCGATGAGTATCGTGGTAGGGTTGTTACTGGACTGTCTGTTGTATGCTGGGGGTGCTTGAGGTATACTACGGGCTATAACTGATGCCCAGCTTGGGGGTTGACTTTGGTTTGCTGCGGTCTGAGGCTAAAGCTCGTTTTTGAGTTTCTTAACCTGCTTAACTAGGTTTTTAACTAACTTAGTGAGTTCTTAATGTTCTTTCTTGGCCTCTGCTCTTTCTTTTTGGAGAAGTTGGATGACCTCTTGCTGCTGGGATACTAGTAGGGCTAGTGTTTTAGTATTCGTGTTTATCTTTGCTTAAGGGATTGCTTGCATGAGTTGTATCGCCTGGCTGCTAGAGATGTTATCTTGTGTAGAGCTTACGTGGATTACATCTTCTATATCTTGGTTGTTCCTATGGCTGGCCTCATGGCGTCTATCTCTTACGTTCTTATGAGGAGCGGTGGATTGAGATCTAGTGATCCTTAATGTGTTTGGTGGGGCAGGAGATGACTGGCGTCGTCCGCGAGGTGGTTAGGGGCCCGGATTGGAAGCCATGGTTTCAGGTAAAGTGCCAAGCCTGCGCTTTGACCACTAGAGGGAGAATTTTACGTCTGGTGAGTGTAGAGAGGAAGCCTGGCCCCCCGGCCGCGCCAAGGCGGTGCAGGCTTTGCCGCTGAGTTGGAGTGATGTAGCCGATGTGCGCCTTCTTTTGCTGGTAGTTTTGACCCGGGCCAGGCCTTGGTTAGTCGGTTCGTCGTTTTTGCTTCCCCGAGCAATTGAATTGCAGATGAACCAGCAAAAGGATTGATCTATATTGTGAGGAATCTACAAGCAATAGTCTGACTTTGACATGCTCTATATTCCGATTGCTATACGAGCCCAGCACTCTCTGATTCTACTAGGGGGTGATCCCGCCAATACTGGAAGAATTGGTTTCCCGGAAACATCCAATACAGCCCTTCCATGTTCTCCTCCGGAGAGTGGTCAAACCCTGATTCTTCAATGATCTTCTGCAGCTTCACTGGATCTGAAATCATAAACTCAAACTCGGGTGCTCTGTGTGCCTTGGCCCACTCTTGGATTTTGGTAAAGTTACGACAGGTATGAGTCGTGGCTAGGCGAGGGAAAATTCCGCGATTAAACGGAACGTTGACGTGGAATGGAATTGGCGCGATGTCCGCCTGGCACATGAGGGATTGACGGAGGGCGTCCACGCAATGGTCTACAGCCATCATGAGCAACTTTAATAAATCAATGTGGACAGGACGTACCCCAATGGCGAAAAGCAAACGAGTTGCGGTCGATCACACCATCTTTGGTCAACCTCTCCAACATATGGTAGCGCTCTGGGTAAAGGAGCTTGCGCAAATCATTGAGGCAGTGAAGCGAATGCCATACGTCCAACTCGACAAGGTAGTCTTTCGTCCCCGGAATTGGCAGTGTAGGGCGATGCAGATTCATTGCTTCCTCTTCCGTGATTACGGATATCCCGACTGAGCAATGTCAGCGTCCAGAGAGCATCTGCGGCTGCTGGGGGACCTACAGTCATAAAGTTCGGACCATCGCTTGTCAATCTCATCGTCTGGAAAGCCCATATAGGCAGTCTGGTTTGCCAAAGCGGCCTGAAAGTGTACTTCATGGTATTCGACTGCATTATTGGCGGGTGCTGGGGAGTATCAGTACCACAGCCTGAGCATTAGGCACAAAGAGCTTACACCAGACACCCAAGGATGGGTCTCTACATCCCTTGACGGTGTAAAGCTTGGTAGCTAGGGCAATAGCCAACGCAAGAAGCACAACGTTGCTTGCACAGAGGCCTAGCAGAAGCCATCTGGGTTGCCGACGCTGTTCGATTTCGACGACTTCATGGAAATCCAAAAGTGCTTCAAGCTCCTCCGAGTCTGTGAGCGGCCCATGTGAAGCAGGACTAGTCTCCTTCTCTTTTCGATCGTCATAACTCTGTCTTACGGCGATAGGTAGTGTAGTAAACTCCATTATGTGAAGCGATTCTGACGGACATTCGAGTCTTACTGCAGGATTCGTGAACTTAGCGCACATGGAACTATCTGGAAGAACGGATGTACCGGGAGTGAGAATGGGCTCACTCGTAGGTTGTGCGATCAAGTTGCAGTTACCCTCCACGTATCTTTAGAAGCCGAAATCAACTGCCGCGGAGAGCGCGGCGATATGTCAGGCTTATCTCTACGGCGAAGGAGCACGGGAACTTAGGCCATGACAATTTTGCCACCCTGTAGAATACGAACTTACATATAAGCCCGGTGTTCAACACCTATTTCCCGTCAAACGTCATGGACTTTACGCCTCGGCATATCTCATCAGGCCGAAACAAAGACCGCGACCTGACCGCGGCCGGCATGTGTTGCCCCGCAATGTTATACGAGGTGGTCCTTGCTTCGAGGCCGATATTCTAGCGGGGATTTTGGAGAAAGAGGTAGCTAGCATGATTGATTATTCAGCTTCGTATTCGGTGATCTTGTACGATTCAGTGCGCTACGGTCTAGATAGGCGCTCATTTGGAGAGGGTCTATCGCATAAAAGACCGAATACTAGCTCGAGCGTGAGGTTCTCGGGCCGATGCTTTCTGCCCCGCACCGTAATACGAGTTGGTCTATGCTTCAAACAAGCTCTCTACGATAGGGCTTGTTTTCTAGCCGAGAATTTAGAGCGGAGTGTAGGTGGTATGATTCATGGATCGGTCCTTTTAATCGCTTATCGAGTAGGATTCAATGCGTTGCTTGTCATGCTAGCAACCTCCCAACTTAAAATTATCCAGAGAAGCTCCCCCCACGACATATAAAAAGCGAGGAACATTCTCCTGCGAGACTACTGTCAATGTTGCTAGTATTATCTTCACGTCTTATTTGCATCTACCTGCGATTCCGATAAACATGAAGTCTACTCATATCCTCTTAACCCTCATCTCTGCTATAGCCGCAGCTGCTCATCCTCTACGTAACCACCCTAGACTGAGTCCCACGTTTTGTTGGGTACTAATTTTTTTTTCTTACAGAGGCAGACAAAGTGAATGTTCTTGAGGCTAGAGAGGCACAGTCGCCTGGGGTTTCTGAGGCTGTCAATGCTGTGAAGTAGAAGCTCCTGCACCTTCTCCAGCCTTATATTTCTGACGAAGATATAGGAGAGACGCCGGCGTCGATGAAATCTCTGCTGGACTCTACATTGACTGGGATAGCACTGGCTGCCCTGGTACCGAAACCAACTGCTAGGCTTTTAGCAATCAATCTAGCGTTAGCATGGAATTCGTGTCCATTATAGATAGGAGCTTTCTATACAAGTATCTTTGACGAGTACTGCTCCCAACATGCCATGCGCAACTACGTATCCAAAGCACAAATATATTACATACAGGCCGCTCACTTAGCAGATTCCACATGAAAAGTCTGATCATGAATGTAATCAAACAGGCAGCTGTATTTCTAAGAGATTATGAACGCATGAACATTGATTATACTATCCAGTCGGTTGTGATCTATCTTCCTCTTCTTCTGAAGCTTTATGATTTGCACTGAAATATGAATGAAGCGCCCAGCTCATTGCTCAAAGATGCATTTAACACAACACTTGTCTTTTACGCGCTCCTGAAAACGCATAACCAGCTGAACGTGTTGTCTATAAGGATATAATCCTTTATCACACTGGACTTATTACCGTGCTCTATCGCCTCATGACGATAAACTGCCTTAAGCAAGATACTATCGACAAAACTTACCGACCTACCCTGGTAGCGTTTTTCTCCTGTTGGAACCCTCCTGATTCCATCAGCCCCTCCAATTCTCCCGCAAGCCAGTTTAGTTTGTAGGCCGGTAGCGGCCGGTCGGCTAGGCCGGCAGCGCACCATTCTCGTATTTCCTCATTATTCGCGCGGGATATCTACCCCGCGACATTGCTGCAAGAGCAAGCCTCGGCGAACTTTCCGGTTATTGAGTATTATAAAATTCAGCCGAATGCATATCCATCTTGGTCAATGATCGGTCCGAGCTTTGGGCTATCTGTGGAGCCACGTTGATAGACCGCCGGATTGGACGTGTTCATAGCATTGCTAGTGAAGAGGCAAAAGACTTCATTGCAAGTTCGGACATGCGCACTCATTGATTTTACTTACAGGTGATGGTCCCAACGTTGAGAGTGTGACGTAGTACTTGTTCCGAATTGGCAACCTCAGCATGCTCAGTTGTTCAGAATTATGCCAGTCAATGGATTGTGCGGCTGCTCTACGGCGCCACTGTCCCTTGACACGCTCAGCTGACTTGATCGCCGACCGGAAGCCATCATATTTTGGGCTCGGCGTGGTCATCTTGCAGCCCGTTAGGGACGACTCGTGCAACTAAGCTTGGTTATTTTGTTTTATTTTGGCGCATCATGTTTGATCCAGGATGGCTATGTCAAGTCCGTATTGCGCCTGCCCCTGGGAGCTCAGATCAAGTGCGGGGCCCCACCGCCACTTTCTTCTCCTGAAATAAGCTTTCGGCGCTTTTCAAACCACCATGTCAAGACATGCGAGGATTTGGCGGCATTACAATATAATTACGACCCAAGGGAGGAAACTCACAGTATTATGTACCTCTCTTCGTCATGTTGGGACATCAAACGAATTTTTAGTAGCTTTTAAAGTACGCAGCGGCTCTTTAATCCCCGTTGTAGAGTGTGCAGATAAGCAAGTTGTATAAGCTTTTGCTAAGCCTCCTAACCATGACTCGTGAAATGTGCTCAAGGACAAATACACTGTAGTGTGTTGAACAGTGTGCACTCTAAGACAGCTGCTAAGGCATCCAGTAATGACATGATTAATGCGCTCAATGTATTATCTTACCTCGAAACAGCTAGGTAAAAACAGCGTTCTGAGTCTTGTCCATGCCGTTTTCCCGGTCACTCCCTCGTACTCCCGCAATCGTCCTATGTATTTAAAGGGCCTCCATGCTCCCTTTCAGATCCAGACCAAAACTCCATCTAGCTTCAGCATTCGATCTCCACTCACTCCCCAGCAAACCCTATCCTAGTTTGTCCGACCAGCTATTCTTCAAGGTGAGATCCTATTCATCTTTCACCGCTCGAAAGAGCCTCCTCCAGGCTAACTGAATCAAACAGATGAAGCTCGCCGTTACTATCATTTCTCTCCTCTTGACCAGCTTTTCTAGCGCCAGCTTGATCAAGCGCGACGGTGGTAACACGGACTGCACGCCTTCCCAGTGCCTCTGCGAAGTAAGACTCCAAAAAAGAATTCCCACCGTGGATGGGCGAACTTGCTAACAAAAGCACTGTTCAGGTTATTAGCGGCCGCAACGCTGCTGACCATGAGGTCATCACCTTCCTTTGCGAGGATAACCCGAACAATGAGGACTGTCTCAAGATCTGTGGTTAAAGTGGGGGCTGTAGACGTCAAAGTGGAAGTGAAATGGGGGTAAACTGCCCGCTTTTGAAAATGAGCTCATGTACCCTTATTGCTTTCAGTAATCCATGATGAAGGGCCGACAATGCCTTGGTAGAGGGACTCTGCCACTGCACTAGCCATAGCTCAATGAATATCTGGTGCTATTGAAAGATAGCTTTTGTTCCTATTCGTCAAATACCGTGACTGCCGTCTGATTACCCTCTTATTCTTATTCTTATTCTTCTTCCCCCGCTACCAACGCTTTATAGCATCCTATTGGAAATTTTACGACGCCGAAGCATCCTGCTGCAACTGGTAGAGCCTGGTAGCGGCCGTCTTATACCTCTTCGTCATTGGCTTCAGCTGTCACACAACCTCGAGCATGAATCGCCCGTAAACACCCATTGTGTGTAATAATTGCATGGTTCATATACAGTTTCGCCCCCTCCCCTCCCCTGGAATTGTTTATTTTTCCATTATTTCGCTCCTGACCCTCCTTATTGGCCTCAACGAAATCCCTCTGATGGACTTATTGCCCACCCCTTGGATACGCTGCTAGAACGCTGACACGCCCACTTCTATGCTCATTTGCACCTCGCTCTCAAGCTGTAACGCGTTGTGGGACGTGCTGGCCGCCCATTTGGTCACGGTTGGTCCTTCCTGCCTCTATATAGACTCATTCACCTCCGACGGCCTGTCCATGCCTTGGGCCACGAGCGCCAACTGTCGCTCGATTGGTATGGCCATTTACGCACACCATATTAATAAATCGTCCACCTCCCATGGTCAATATCTTTAGATGATAATTAACTACCGTCACTACCGTACCCATTATAGTATCGTTTCACGTACCTCATCAACCCGTTTTCCACAATCACGTTGCGCTGCCCGCCGTTACTAGTTGCCCTACCGCACGCTCAACGCCTCGGACCCCAAGCTCTGTCCATGCCATGCATGAAAAATGCTAACTATTTTTGAATTGGACTACTGGCGCCGGCTGCGGTGCTAATTCTAGTTCACGGTCAAGCGTTCTGTTGGACCGAAAAAAGCACGGCGCCGCACTGTTATTCAGTGCGAATTGATTGATTTATATCCCAACACGTTCGAATAACCACCTGTCAGAGGTTTTATTTCATATGAATTTTCAAGCTTTACATTCGTTTAATCTCTTACATAGCCCCCTACTACTCACGTACTTAACTCATTGTAGTATATAATATTTAGAAAAAGGGCGGTGCGTTTTCATTTACGCCATTCAACAACATTACACCGAAAGAAAGTAGGACGGATACTTGTACCAATAAATAGAGACATATTGCATATATTCAAGGCTTTGAATTCCCAGACTAGATCACTTGCAGATGCTTTTCGGTGAACCAGAATGACTGCTCCACTTCCGATGAACCTAATTCCATAATGCTTCGGGTTTCTGTCAATCTCACCTAAAGCCTCCCACGAATCATTATAGCGCTCATTGGCACGGGAGAACCTTGCTGAAGGATTCGGCTTAGGCAGCTTGTCTGTTGGATGAATGTTGCGTTGTGTAGTGCTAAGCAGACATTATACAGATTAAGTATAGTAGAGACGACTGCCTCGGGAGAGCCAATTGAAGACTCCAGGGAGGCTAAAAACTTGATAGGACCCATAAATCATAGACTGCATTACTCCGCGATACGCTGTGACATCACGGTGGAACAAACAGTACTATACCACGGCTTTGCACCGACCTTCGAAGCCAATACGCGGGATCACATATACAAGGACGAAACGTCGAGTGCTATTACTATCGAATGATGTGTGCCTCAGCCCTATAGTGGAACTCGGGGCAACGATGAACCATTAAGGGACGATCTCCGTACAATGGACACGGCAGCGGCACGCCGGCCAATCACGATGGGCCTCCTTGACCGAACCTGGAAGATAATAATCACCAACAGTTCGGATATCGATATTCGCACTAAAAACTTATCCCTTGAACATACCCGCAATTGTCTAGAGATATATCGATCCTTACGTCAGCGTCAGCTGTAGCCCTGTGAGCAAATAACGGGTTATAAGCAGGGAGCCTTTAAAGAGTAGTATTCTCAGGTGCGAATCCTTGGTGGTGAGGATTCAGCTACGGTGGCCTGGTTATAGCTGAGGCCTGTGCGTTGCACGTGATAAGCACGTGAAGCGCATGGTAGTAGCAGGCGGGCCTATTGCCCTGACAAGCCCCTACAACGTTAAACCGTGGGCTGGGTTCTTCTGCTATAGAGATACGGCAATAATTATATACATTCGTGCTGGGTCACGCAGGTTTAAGCATCCTTATTTGAGGTTCTGCCTTTGTTCAACGGGTCATGTTTAATTTAGATACTTCAACAGGCGTGTAGAAACTCATGTTTGACGTCAGGTCAGCTTACCGATCCATCTACCTTAGCCCTATTAAGGTTTAACAGACAGGTCTATTGAAAGCAGACGTGTCGGTCGTTAGAACTCTGCTGAATATTGTGGTCTATTTGCTTTAAGATTCTGGGATACCACGCGTTTTCATGGACTGGTCTGCGTTTGTTCGGTCATAACTAATAATTCAGTGGCTTGATCCCTTTACAGCGTTCGGCGGCCAGCCAGTAAACGAAGCGAATTATTAGAGTCACCCGACCCGATAAGCCACCGCTTGGTCAGCAGTGCAAACGTAGATTCCCCACCAGGCATAAACCTCGCACGGGCTACGCCTCCGCTTAACACCACTATTCTCGTCAGCAACATATTCAACTTCTAGCACACCGCAGCGTGACACTCCATGCCAACACGCCAGGCTTTCACCGCTCCACCACCGCCGCCGCCGCCGTATTCCATATGGACGGCCTCCCACTCCCGCAGCCGACGTGCCATTTCTTTGCCGGATCCAACGTCCCCGCATCCGCTCTCCCACCCCTCTCCAACCTCACCGTTATCGAGATCTTCAGTTCGTCAGCTACCACTCCCTGCCCTCCCCTCCCCCCTCCCCCCACACAACACACACGCATACACGCACATGCTAATACACGCTAACACAATACCCTCGACAGACTTCGACCGCATGATCTGGCCGCTCCCATCTCAGCACCTGATCAGCCTAACCGCTTTCCACACGCGCGACGGCGCGATTCACTTCCGGGCAGGCTTCTTTGTCCCGCAGAGCATCAGCCACAGCCCTGCGGTTACGTCCATGGCGATGGCCGCCGACAGCATGATGTTAGTTGCCGTCGGCGGGGCCGTGGAGGGCAGCGCCGAGGGGGCGTTGGAGCTACTGTGCAGGATGGCTGGGAGCGTTGTAGGCGCGACGGCGAAGGGGGAGGTCGCGCTCGAGGGTGCTTATGAGCGAGTGTTTGGGCTGGATCGGGGGGCGGTTTTGGAGGAGGGGGAGGAGTAGGGAGGGAGGGAGTGGGTAACGGGGGGAAGAGGGTTTTGGCGTGCTCGGACGGGAGCTTGGAAGGAGAGTGAGGGAGAGCTTGAGCAGAGGCGTTGGCAGGGCATCCTGAGTACCCTCTTTGGATGGGCACAGAAAGAGTACGGCTGCTGATATGGATATGCAAGAGACGCGATTCACTGATGGTGTTCGAGGTGGTGCAGAGATGGGAGTGAAGGAAAGGCGCATGGAGAAGGGGCATTACGCCCGCCTCGGAGACGATAGTATTGGAGGGTTTGATATGCACTTTTCATAAAAAAAAAATGGCATCCATGCTGCGTTCTTTCAACGCTGACTCGGGCCATTTTTGCAAACAAAAGGAGCACAGATGCGTGCAACGAGACTTTCTGGCCAGCAGTCAGGCAACCAGCGCTGCACGAAGACCTAATGCGAAGCAGCTGCGGGGACGAGGTGAAGTGGAAATAGACATGACGCTAGCGGGGATAACAGATGATTGGGCGGGAATGAAGGTGGCGAGGGCGGCGCTGGCAGCGAGCCGAAAGAGCAAGGGTTTCGGATCGGGCAGCGAGCGGCAATCTTTTGGGCGCCGAACGGCGCGGAAGCCGAGCAACAAACGGGGCAACTTTGACGGGCGGCCTGGAGGCAGGATCGTCGGCGGTCCAGAACGGGCGACGGAGACGGCTTCCGGGGATGGGTGTTTCGAAGTTGCATGAACGCGATCTGCGCCAGGGTTGTGAGTGGCTTCCCTCTGCTCTGGCCCGGTGGGCTCCTGCCTATCGGCCACAGCTCATCACAGTTACACAAGACGTAAGCGAACTTGCATTTCTGCTTACACGAAAGAGAGCCGCACCGGTCAATATTGGCATGGCTGCCTGATGGAGTCCTCTCAGTACTTCAACCCCCAACTCCCAGGCCCGCCGCCCCAAGACTGACACCTTCTCAGGCCTTGTTGGCCATCACCACCACAGAGACGACTATGGTCGGCGTGGAGACGGGCCCGGTCGTTTGAATCGGGACGCTCCATGCCTCCTATATCCGGCGGATCTGATGATCTTGGCTTCTTCCAGCGTCCTGCTGACTTCTCTGCGTGCCCAACAGTTGAGGAGTGACAAGCCGTCGGCTCCGCACTGCCACAGACGGGTCGTACTACATCGCCCATCCGATGACGAGCATCAGGAAACACCCGGCCGTTGCCTTGTTGCCTGTGTCGGCTAGAACGCCGGGCTCGTGGCTGTGGCGGGAGGCCGCAGAGGCGGGACGGGACGGCGCCTGCCGTCGGGAGGCGTCGCTTGGGGCAAAGTGTCACCACCAGTTTGTTTCTTTTTGCAGAATCCTGTGCTAACAATAGCCACAGCCGGGGCGAGACCATCCGCGCCGCGCCCTTTCTACAAGACGCGCCTGCGGCCTGTCGACACCGCATTTCCATCGCTGACCGCAATTACCACGCCATCTCAGCCATCCAGCGTCTCGCGGGGTCATCTGTCGCGGCGGAAAACGTCGGAGGGTGTTCACCGCAACATCAAGACGTGTCGTAGTGGGGTCCGAATGGGTGTTTTGAAGTCTGATCTCCGCTGCAATCTCGCAGACGACACAGGCGCTTAACGGCATTCGGCCTCCGCGTGACCCTTTCTGGCAGCATGCGGAGGGTCAGCTCCCGGGACCGCAGAAGGCGCAGCCCTTCTTAAGCCCGTCGTCATCCACGGTCGGCAATTTGGCGAAAGAGACGACCAAAGTTTGACGAGGCCCGGCGGCGGCCGCAGGCGAGCGAGCGACCACACCCACCCCCGACCACGCCCTCACGTAACCGGACCGGAGCCCCGGCTGCACACGGAAGAGCCGTATCGGCGACGAGGCAGAATCTCGCGGCACCATCCCGCGCCGCCCGCCGGGCTGTCATCTGGTCATGGGGATCGCCCTGGTTTTTCGCGGCCCGACCCTCATCGCTACGCCCTGCGGCGTTCTCGAACATCGGTCATCTGCCACAGCGGGTGTTAGTCTTGATCGAAAGAGTGGAAGCATGACTCGTCGCTGGCTCGAAATTGTGGTGGTGCAGACATAAAGGCAAGTGTTTCGCCATCGCCCGCCGCCCTTCCCGCCCTGCCCTTCTCATCCTCCTCCCCCTCCTCCTCCGCCACAGGCCAACTGATAGGCATCCCACCAGAAACAGCCGTGCCCGGCCCTTCCAGCTCTCGCTCGAACATATGACGAAACCTCGCGCACAAGAACGGGGCATGGCCAATCTATGAACGAGGTTCCACGACCCCCCTCCGGCCACCGATGCGAGCTGGGAGCCGCAACACGTGGGCGCGCGCCTCGCCCGGAGCACGCACAGGCATTGGCACGCGCACCGGCAGACGACATCATCGATGATGGAGGACTCCACGCATCCACACGAATGCCGGGCTACGACGGCCCCCGACGTGTGCGGCTGACGTTGGAGGCTCACGTCCGAGAGCCGGGCTGCTGGTTTCGGCCACATCATTCATGCATATCGAGGCTTCGCTTGATGGTGCAGGGGCGCTGCTGGGGTCCTCGCGGCGTGGGCTTAAAGGAAGATTACGTCGGCAAGCGCGCTTCAGCGCTCAGCGCTCAGCTCCCGCCCCCAGGCCGCCGCACCGTCCGTGTCCGCTGGCCTGACCGGGCGCATCCGCAGGTGTCCGGCTGATGGGAACTCTGGCTGCTACGACGAGGCTAACGCGGGCTTGCAGGCACGAGCAGCACGCGCGCTGCTCCGGGTCAGCCCTGCGGGCTGGCGTGCAGACGCGGCTCCGTGAGAGCTGTCACACCCGCCTCACTCGCCAGGCCGACGGCCGCCCGGCGAAGCTGGCGGCTCGCGCGCGTGCCGCCCCGTATGGCGAGCGGCCCGGGCCGCATGTGTTCAGCTGTGGTGCGGATGCGTTGGCCACGACGGGCTGCGAGGCGCAGCTGCCACGGAGCCGAGCACCTGCCAGCGCACGCTCTGCGCGCAGACTTTTCACAGCCCTGCTGCGAGTGCTTGCTGGCAGGCGCAGGCGCAGGGACCAGGGGCCAGGGCTGCTGGCTGGAGGC
>JAJJID010000628.1:0-18321 GCA_022204955.1 Macrophomina pseudophaseolina
GCTAACGTACCTGTGTCCCACCACCGCCATCGGACGGATGTTCCACGACATAAGTAGCTGCGCCAGGGCGACCTCGAGCACGTAGACGGCCGACTGGAATGCCTGAAGCGTCGACGGGTCGTTCGCGTCCGTATCGTACTCGCCCGTGATGATCTGCTTGCAGGACGGCTGCCCGCTGCTCGTTAGGAAGGTGTCGCACTCGTCCACTATCTTGGCGAATGCGGGATATTGCGATAGCAGCTCGCGGCCTATACCTAGGTACTAGAGGTGTGTCAGCCGGCGGTGATGCAAGAGATGACTAGCCTTACCTAAGACCCTTGGCCTGAGAATGTAAAGACGACGCCGGTGCTCGCGCGCCCCGTTGTCTTTGTGGCGCTGGCGTTAGTGGCGCGGAGCTGGCTGGCGAGATCCTCGACCGACTCGGCCACGAACGCGACGCGATGGTCGTAGAGCTGGCGGCGGCTGGTCATGGTGGCGTAGACGTCGCGGAGGCTTGCGGTGGTGCCCCCCGACAGGTGGGCGGCCAGCGCTTGCCGCAGCTTCTGCAGCGCGTCCGCGCTCTTGGCTGACAGTCCAAGCATACAGGCGCGCTGCTCGCCGCCTAGGTCTGCTGGTGCTTCCCCGCTAGTCCATTCCTGCACCAGCACGGCGGCGTTGGAGCCGCCCGCGCCGAAGTTGTTGAGCAGCGCAAGGCGTGGCTGATCGCCCGTCTTTGGCCACGCAGCGCCCCCCGCCGCTATGACCGCCCCGTCGCTGCCGAGGGGCCGGATCTTGCTGTTGAGTTGCTTGAGAGAGATCTGCGGCGGGATGCGCTGGTGCTGCAGCATCAGCAGCAGCTTGGCCAGCCCTATTGCCCCGGATGCGGCCTCACTGTGGCCGATGTTGGCTTTGATGGATGTCAGGTGCAGCCTGTTGTGCGGCTGGCGCCCTTTGCAGAACACTCGTCGCACGCTCTCGACCTCGCTCGGGTCGCCTGCCTGCGTTCTGCCACTTCGTCAGCCCCTGCCTTCAAGTGTCCCAGAGCAGCACTCACCCGGTACCGTGTATTTCGACGGCCGTTACTTGGTGCGGGTGCACCTTCGCCGCCTGTAGCACCCTGCTGAAGAGCTGCTCCTGCGTCTCGATATGCGGGTGCGTGATCGAGTGTGTGTTGCCGCTTTGGTTGATCTCGACAGCCTTAATAATGCCGAGGATACGGTCGCCTTCGGCGACGGCGTCCTCGACTTTCTTAATCACGAAGGCGGCGTATCCCTCGGCGCGGCAGTAGCCATCCGCCGAGGCGTCGAACGCTTTGCACTGGCCGGACGGACTTAGGAAGTGCGCTCTGTCGAGCCCGAGATACATCTGCAGCGCGTTAGTAGGGGGAATACTTCACGCATAGGGCCTTTTTTTTTTAGCGGAGTTTCTTATATTAGGGCTGGTGATGACGTTGACGCTACCCACAAGCGCTGCCCTGCAGTCGCCAGCAGCTATTAATCTTGCTGCTTAGTACAGGGCAACGGTTAATGATGAACAGGCTGTGTCAAGCGTAATTAACGGCCCGCTCCACGAAAACACGTACGATATTCTCGCACTCTGGAAAGCTCGTAGCGTCCCTGGTGTAGCGTCTGTCAGTCACCCCTACGCACGCGGGTTGTGTACCGTTGTGGCTCACCTGGGCTGTAGTAGACATCGATGTTGTCTCTTAGGTTGTTCGTGTAATCCAGCGTCGCGTTACTAACCCAGCAGCCGAACGTGGCGCGGTTGAACGACGGCGTCGAGTTAGGCACGTACCCGGCGTTCTTTAGCGCGCGGTACGCCGTCTGTAGCAGGACACGCTGCTGTGGGTCCATCGAGAACGCCTCGCGCCGCGATACGTCGAAGAGCTCGTTGTCGAACGCGAACGGGTTCTCTAGGAAATTGCCGTACCGTGTTTTAAGCGCGCGGACGTGTTTGTCCCCCGCTCCCTTGTCGGTAGCCTGCCGGCCGTAGAAGTCGTCGACATGGAATCTCGAAGCCGGGATCTCGGAGCACGTGTTGATGCCGCTCTCTAGGTTCTTCTACAACGTCTCGGCGCCCGGGGCTCCCGGGGCGTCTACGGCCATCCCCACAATGGCGATGTCCTGGCCTGACAGCGTAGGCTGCGCTAAGACGGAACTAGCAGAGGAGGACGGGCCTGCTGCGGACTTATCCACGATGCACACACCCTTAGGCAGAGGCTGCGCAGCCGTCGTCGAGACGCCGTATCCCGGGCCAAAGTTAAGGATCTCTGCCGGCGTTTTCTCTTGCCCGGCCTTCGCCACGACAGTCTTCTGGACGGCGACCCAGTCGACGGGGTAGAGGAATATCTAGTCTAAAACTACTGCGATAAGGTCACGCAGCGGAGCTGGTTTGGGAAATGCTAGCCACTCGCCGCTCGTGGCCGAGCATAGCGGTGCTGCTGTCGTTATAGCCGTGGAGAGCTGTAGCGGCCGCGTCTCGAGGTCCTGCATCGCGCTCGCCCTTACGTCGGCCAAGTGCTGGCGACTGTGGTAGAGGGTGTGGACGTTGGTCGGTCGGACGCGGCACCCGGGTGGGAGGCGCTGTAGAATGAATTCTTGTAAGTGGTCGCCTCGGCCACTTATAGTTACGCAGCTCGGCGAGTTGACGGCGGATAAGTAGACGTGCTCGTACTAAAGCTCGCGCGCTCGTTTTGCCGTAAGCCCATCGACGACGACGCTCCACGGCAAGCTCGACTAAGAAGGCGAAGGCCCACTGCCGATCGCGGCTACCCGGTAACCCTGGCTCCGGATGCCCACCCACACAGCGACGTAGAACAGGTCCTGTGCGCGCGATAGTAGCTCGATGGGCGTACGCGACGTGGTAACCACAGCGGCGGGTAGGATGCCGGCGCAGAAGCCCGCCGCGCTAAGTACGCGGCCTAAGAGCGTGTCAAGGTGGCGCATATACCGTAGTATCTGCACGAGGAAGAGCGTTGTGTGCTGGACGATGGCGTTGCGGCGGTGACGCTTCGCGGGGCGCAGTAGCTCTGCGGGATTATCGAAGTCGGCGATTTCGAGGTCGTCGGGGGGTAGTAGGCCCTCGCGCACGGCATGCGCTATCTCCGTCTTGAATATGTGGTGGTATGCTGATAGTAGTACCTTCGACTCGGGAAGTAGCGCGTCGCGAGCTGCTGTGTCGAGAGTGGTTGCGGAGAAGAGAGCCTCGGACCCGAGGCTGGCGAAAACTGGTATTCCACGTATGATGATCGGGAATCGAGATGCGAGAGTGCGGCGGCGGATGGTCTCTTGCCTAGGCGAGGCTCGCGCCCTTATATGTTGCGCAGCAGGCCTCTTGTAGCGAATGGTACTGGGCCTCGCGAGCTATACTGAGACGGTGTTCGTCTAGTGGTCTGAGCCATGTTTGCTGGCGTCGCTCTCTGGATTCGGAGGAGCGAAGTGGAAAGGAAGACGCTAGCTTGAAACGAGTAGTCTTAATCCCTTCCGAAAGGTCTTACCCCTTCCGGTAACTCTATCGCCTAAATAGGAAACTCTTCGGTGTTCGTGCGGCTCTCCGCCCGACCCTTTTAAATAAGCATTGCGTATACTAGTAACTGGGGACAAGAGCAACTGCACTATAGCCTATACTCGTCTCTGCGCTTTGATTTCTTCCGCTTCTGCTGTTATAATGGTCTTCTAACCGATAACTATCTCTGCCGGTTAGAACCCGCTCGTCTAGTGCGTTGCGCCCGCTCCGCCTCCGCTGTCTCACCTACGACCTTCTGATGTTCTGCAGATTCGACGGCCTCGTTACGATATATTTTCTCGAAGAGCCCGCCGGCACTGCCTTTTAAATAAAACAAGTCTATAAGCCCTTGTCTAAAGGACCTAGCGCGCAGCACGTTAAAGGCGCCTACCGCGGGCCGCCGCCGCACTTCTATCTTAACTAAACTGAGCGCTTCCGGGTGATTAAAGGCCGTGTTGGAGTCGAAATTGATGGCGACGTTAGAATCCTGCGCCCCGAGGACGGGGTCGCTGTGTGCCCGGCCGGTAGGATCCACCGCTTTATCGTGGACGTGGACGATAGTCACGAGGACGCTGCCCGGGTCCGCTTAAAGTCGAACGGATACTGCAGCGAGGAAGAGGAGGACGAGGACGAGGATGAGCTAGTGCTCCTGATTAACGCGACCGATGCGGCCACCGACTTTGCGCTCGACCGCATTTTCTTGGAGAACTGGTACGGCCTCCGCGTCGATAGCTTTAAGTACTACGGCGACCGAATAGACTTTATCTAGAAGTGCGCGGTAAGTGGAAGATTCGGCGCTCGCACTACTTCTTCTCTCTATGTCCTCCGCGCTGCTGACGGGATGTTTTTGCCTAGTAGACCTTTGACGGCGGCGCGCACTACCTCCCCTTCCCGGTAATACTCCTAGCCTGGGTCCCGAAGGACTGGTCCGAGTGGATCCGCATCTTTCTGGGTTACTGGATTATAGTTCTTATAGGGCGCTGGATCGGCGGCCTTCTGGGCTATAAGCCCTTCTACTGGGAGTACACGACCGACTGGGAGTTCGCTATGGCTAAGATGCGTAGCACCTGGTTCTACCGTAAGAACCTGCACTACGCATATAAAGCGCGCACACCGTTAATAGTGCTGGAGAAAATGAAGCCCTGGAGTGATTACGGGGCGGCTATGATGGTAAAGGAGGCGAACGCGAAGAGAGAAGATTTTAATGTAACGTCCTTATAAAGCGACGCCCGCCCTTGTATATTCGTAAACTGATAGAAATTTCTTGAATGCGCTAGAAGCGAGAGGAGATTCTAACCTACATCTTCGATGATGTGCTATTGGAATCTGTCGTGGAGAGATGCAATGCTGTATAGAGAGTAAATTCTTACTATTTGCTAAAAGGGGGTGGAGGGTTAGGTAGGATTGCCCTATATATTATGTGAAAATAATCGAGGATTCTAGTGTTCTAGGAAAGACTATAGATTGTATAATATTAATAAGAGGAGTTGTAGCGGTACTCTAAAGAATAGACTATTCGAGAAATATAACGCCTGAGTTAATAAGGCAATAATCTCTAATTATTAGGAGCCAGTCTATAATAGGCGTAATATAGACCGCTAGAGCGACTGATCTTACCGATCGGTTATTACTGAACCTTTTGCCACGAATCAATTAATGGGAAAGGAGGGCGTATGGCTACGGCCGACCGGCTTAGTGGCGTAGCCGGTTCGAGCTGTCGCACTTGCAGCCGGTATAAGAATGGTAGGATAACTTCGCAGCAGCGACTGAAACCCAATACGGTCACCGCGCTATAACAGCTAATTGGCCGATAAATGGTATAGTAAAACTAGCTCTGATGGCTAATTTGCCCCAAAAATTCTATATACAAAGGTGTATGCCACGACCTAGAGTGAATGCGTTTCTACTTAGATATGCGCAGCCTGAAAAGGACAAAGCTTAGTACAATAAGCAACCCAGCTCGCAGTCTATATATAGAAGCGTAATATTGTGTTTGAAAAAGCGCATCGGAGAGCAATAGAGTTATCGGATAATTAACGGTAGGTAGCGTCGAGTCATGCATCGGAATTATGTGATTTCGTTACCGAAAGAAGTAATTTCCGAAAAGGGGATAATACCTTCTAGGTAACTGCAGTGCGAATGGGGCTCGGCACTAAAGTTAGTGGTTACTATAGTTATCCCTTCCTTAAGGAGAACTCTACGGAATGGACTATACTAGCGTTAGGCCATCACACGGATGCTAGTGGTTAGCCTAGAGGGTATTTTACCCGTAGAGGGTAGAATGCTACCATATCTGGAAAATGAATATATACGCTACCCGAGAAAGTAGATCTTCCAACGAATTTCGCATTGGCTAGAGTAAGAATGAAATTTGAGAGTTAGATAAACTAGCCCCTAAATATATACCCGCGCTATATCTATCGCTCTTAAAAATCCTGTGAGTATTTAGACTTCGGCGCTAATCTCTCTTCCAGTATAAGCGAACTAAACAAAGTAAAGCCTTATTGTGTTTTATTTTAAATGGCGGTCCAATGCCACAATAGTTAGCTATCTATAGCCGCGTTAGCCACGCTATACGTCCGCCTATATCTTCTCGTCGTCGGCGCGGGCCTGGCCGGGCTCGCGGCGGCGATTAGCGCCTGGTTGGAGGGTCACGAGGTGATAGTACTAGAGAAGGCTGCAGAGCTGACCGAGGTGGGCGCGGGGCTGTAGGTGACGCTAAACGCAACTAGGCTCTTTAAGCGGTGGGGCATCTTCGAACAGCTCGAGGCCTGCGTAGCCGTGCCGGAGACGCTAACCGTTCGCCGCTACGATGGCACGAGAGTCCTCGCCTACGAGCCTTACTTTTAGAAGATGCTTCTTAAACGATATGGTGCTTCGTTCTGGGGCCTATACCGCGCCGACCTGCAGGCGGCCATGGTGGGGCGCGCGCGGGACCTGGGCGTGCGTATCTGTACGGGCGCAGAGGTCGTCGAAATCGACGTTAAGGACGCTACTGCCACGCTGCGCAACGGTGCGGTTATAAATAGCGATGTTATTCTGGCCGCCGATGGCCTCTGGTCTCTGAGCAGAAGCATTTTCTCCTAGCGCTCAGTAGGCCCTTAGCCCACGGGCGACCTGGCTTACCGAGTCCTCTTGGATCTCCAGGACATTAGCGATCCCGAGCTGGTCGAGTGGATCGTAAACCTATCGGTTAACTTTTGGGTTGGCCCGCACTCCCATGTTGTAGCATATTCGTTAAGGCGGGGTATATTGTTTAACCTCGTGCTTCTTACCCCTAATAACCTACCTGACAATGTCGCGAGGGCGCCTGGTAACCTGGAGGAGCTGAAAGCGCTCTTTGGCAGATGGGATCCTATGTAAGATTGGTACCTATCTAAACGGAATCTATGCTCTTATAGCTAATATGCCGATAGCTTGACTAGGTTTCTTTCTTAGGTTAGATCTGTGGACAAGTGGAGGCTCATGCATTGTAAGTCTGAAAGAAAACTAAGGAAAACACTTATAGTATTAATAATAATATATAGTTCCGGAACTTGAATCCTGGGTGCATCCTGAAGGAAAATTTATTATGGCGTGCGTTCTCTCCGCAAATATGCCAACGGTATACATACAGCGCTTACGTTTAGTAGGGGAGACGCGTGCTATCTAATGCTCCTATATCTTGCGTAAGGTGCAAACTCTTCCCTTGAGGACGGTGCGGTCTTAGGTCGATTGCTTGGAAAAATTAAGAGCCGTGAGGAACTCCCGAAGGTGTGTGCTATATACTAGAGACTAAGGAAGCATAGAGTAAGTAAGATCGTTTATGAGGCTTTTAAGTAGGTAAGCAACGCGCTTCGAGCCCTATCTTAGAGAATAATTCTCGTATCCTAACGCAGGGTATTCTAATAGAGAGATGCTTTTTACATGCTAGACGGGCCGGCCTAAGAAGCGCGAGACGCCGTATTCGCCGCAAGTCTTGAGGCCGAACTAAGATCGGGATTCCTAAGCCGCTAGTGTGTAAAACTTGTTGGGAAGATGGGTTATATTAGAACATAGCTAACAATCTAATAAATAAAACAGGACATGCCCAACAGTCCAGTCATAGCTCTATAGCTATAATGCGGTTGCTGAAGCTGATATGAGCTAGTAAGAGAGCCGGGCACAAACGACGAAGGAAAAGTTATAATTATAAGATACCACGGTGGATAGTTTTCGAAAATTGGTATTAAATTTAAGGGAAACTAGTTCTATTACCTTCGTTATACTATGTTCGATAAACCTGTTAGCTTAGTTATTCTGTGTGAGGCATCTTTGACTTAATACTATAAGCGTCTCGATAGCCAAGCAATTAAGTTATTTATGTATTAATTATAACCGATCAAGAACAAATATAATTAATTTATAGGCCTATAGAGCGCTTAATTAATAGCCTAACCGGTCTTAATTAGCGTTACTGTTACGGTTTGTATAGAGAAAGACGTATCTCGTGTCTGTGTTACTTGATAAGCTGTAGCGTATTATGAGCCGCCAGAGTAAATTAATTTGCTAATCGCCTACTACTGACCTTTTACTAATCAGTTAATGGCGAAGGAGGGCGACGCCTATAGCCGACCAACTGGCTGGCGGAGTCGGCTCGAGCCGTCGCAATTAAGAATCCTAGGGAATAAGGGCTCTATACCCCTATTAGAAGAGGGTCCGTAGGTAAAGAAATACTATGGGGTCTAAGTATTCTTACTGGAAGTAGATCTGCAAAGCCAGAACGCCCGCACGGGAAACGCAGCCTTAAGAGAAGACGGCGCGTACGGGCGTAGTAAAATAGCATCCGAAGCCTGCACAAGAAGGATGTCCCTACGGTGTAGGCTCGTAAGCGAAGAATTCCCGTAAGGTATAGATTATGAGTAGCTGTTAGAAAGTGTCTAGTAATAGTTTATTTAGTTGGTAGAGGCGAGAGATGAAATAGTGTTAGAGGAGGGCGGCCTAGGAGGCGTCTCCTGTTCTCTGACTACTGAGCTAGCTACATCTGGTAGACCTAAGCCACGCGCCATAAACAAATATCCTAATAGTAGCGATTAAAGTGGCACTACTAGAGCTTTCTTATCCGCCACCACCTTCTGCACTGCGGGTTTGGTAAGTAGTCTGTTAAGCCACTGCCTAAAGTAGGGAAATTCCTCCGCCGGAGAGTAACCCGGTACGAAGATATTGATTATTAGGTATATAGGCATAAAAGTAAGGTCGGCATACGATGCTATCTGCCCGACTAGGTACGGGTCGCTAGTGCGACGGAGGTGCTTGTCTAGAACGCCGATGATGCGCTTAATTTCCTTGGTGAAGTATTCTAACGCGTAGGCAACGTCGGCCTTAGCGTACGTGCGGCCGAGCCATACCTTGCTGCTATATGAGGGGCCCTGCGCGGACATCTGAAAGTGGAGCCACGCGCGCTCTAGATATCGTTCTCGAATGGACGTACGGTGTAGGCGGGCGTTATTGTTATACTGGTCGATGAGATATTCGATGATAGCGCCTAACTGTCCGCCGGTCGCGAATACACGTTAGATCTCGCCGATTTGAAGCCCACGTTCTGTAGGCTACGTTGAGCGGGGGAAGTTGTGGGTCAATGCTTACCTCGAATAAAGTTAAGCCGCTGTTTGGGTCTTCGATCACCGGGAGCTTTCTATTGGGATTTAACTTTTTAAAGGCCTCTTGCTTGGCCTCGGAGAATTCTAGGTATTTGCTCTTGTACGGAAGTCCGAGCTCTTCGAGAATTAGGGCTACCTTCTAGGGATTCGGGCCGAGTTTGTGGGAGTATAGAATGATGGGCTGCAAGCACGTTATCGCGTGACGAATTGAATTCCGTTGCAGAACGAATAGTAAGATGAGTAAAAAGATTTGCCTGGAAAACACCGTTGGAGACTGTATACTCGAGCTTTGTGCCCGTGTTGAGTAGATGAAGGAAGAAGAGAGTACGAGAGGTATGACGGAATCTGAAATAAGTAGAGGTCCGGATTTCTAATTAGCTTTCTACAAGGTAAATATGTTTGGCGTAGGAACGAGGAGTTAAAAAAGGGAAAATTAAAGTGTCTTTCTTAATAAGGTAATTTTGAATAATTGCCCCTTCTAGATATTTTCCGATATTGCCCGTTGTATGTAGATTTACTGGCGGCATCTTTCGGTTGCGGTGGCTCTAATTTGACGACCTCGCGCTGAAACTTGCCTTACGGATTATGTTCGGGTTATATTTATTTTCGTGGAATTACTGCGAACACTGCTCTTCTATTACGCGTTTGATTATGTGACCTGGTCTCTTCGCTTATCTAGAGAGATAGGAATTGATTTTATTCCTAGAAAAAAAAAAAGATGCAGTTTATAGTGATATACGACGAGTTAAAGCGGATATTCTTTTCTGGGCCTTCTATCCTTTCCCTTCCTAAGTATTTTGAAGTTAATAAATGTCAACCAGAATCCCCTTGTTTTTTAGGCAACACTTATCATTGCTTCCTGAGGCTCTACATTGATTCCTTCCTCGGTATCCCCTACACCTCGGATCTTCTACTTTCCTCGGATGTTCTTAATTCTTCGGTTATACTGTTTTAGAGTTATGTATTTAAGGACACTCGTTCTCCTTCAGTTAGAAGGACAGGTAGAAACACATAGACAGAAATTCAGTTCTTTCTTCTGACCTCACACAGTTCAGGGCCTGAGGCCCACCCAAGTTCGACAATAAACTATTATTTGGCGGATGGTCGCTCGTAAGTCGTGCGATACGATTCTCTATATAAAGTTATACGCTGCCCCCCTTCCGCCCTAGTCCCTCTGTATTACGCGCTCTCTAAGCTCCGCTACGGTCGACTCCATCTTTCGGAACTGAATTAATATTAAATCCCTTGCGAGCGCCCTTCCATCGTCGTCATCGATTGTGTATGAGCCCAACCGTACCTCCGGGCTGGGGAGCTTGAATGAAAGCTGCTACGCCTCGATAGAGGCGGCGACCATCTTGTGGGCGAAGAAGTAGACGAGTAGCACCGTGTAAGTTTCGTGCGCGGCGCCGTAGTCGACGAAGCCGCGGAGAGTAGCTATGCAGGATGCATTCTAGGCGAGGGCCTGGTCGAGCGTCTCGGACCTATCTCTAGGGCCGTCTCGCAGCCGCTCTATTATGGTAGTAATGGCCTCGAAGCAGCCGCATCTTGGCGGGCCGTCCCCTTGGTAAGGCCCATAGACGGCTGGCGACTTAGCTGGCGGGCCGGGAGGCGGCATCGATAACGGCGTCGGTAATAACATCGCGTTATTACCTTGCCAGTCCATTAATGGGGTTAAGGTATGCGGGGTGAAGTTTAGATGCTCGAAGGGCGTTGGCTCTCTAGCGGGGAGCATTGCATCGAACTCGAAGACGCTATTATTGATGTTGTAGGAAGAATTAGAGCGTATCTAGTTAGACTGGAGGCCGGGTTTACGGTCGGCTGGCCGCGACGGCCCTCGACCGGGCGCCTCGGATACTAGTTTATTAAGACATGGCTTTTGAAATTCTAAGGTCGCACCTTTTAGCTTTGGAGTGCGGCCGACCCGTGAACGAGGACTTCTGGTGCAAGGTTGGCCCAGCTTTTGGCACCGGTTGCAGGCGGACGATGTTGAAAAGACGCACTTGACTTTGGACTGAAAGCAGCCGTTGCACGCTGACTGTAAGGGCAATGGTAGTTTTTCTTTGTGACGAGTTATGATGGAAAAGAGCTAATAGCGGGGGACGTGTAATGCCTAGCAGGTGGTGCTGCCGGCTCTGGACGTATTTCTATCGCATTTGCATTAATCTTAAGCGTATTCCATTTTAAGCATCTGTATATATCGTTTGGCCGCCCGCTGATGGGTAGTTACCGAAAGGAGTAGCCGGGTGGCATATAGCCGTATCTGGTACTTCGCGGAAGCGGTGAACCAACTTTGGACGACCTAATCGCTTAGAGACGGGATTTACTGCCCTGAACCTAGCATTTGGCTCGACTACTGTAGTAGTCTGAATAAGATTAGTGTTTATCTTACGTTAGTCGTTAAGACTTGGTGGCACGCCATGCGGGTACTGCGATTAATGGTGAACTTAAGTTTATACTTTTATTTGCACAACGGATATAAGGGGCTGTATGCACGATCCTTGTTGACTCTAGTTAGCTTACCTAGAGTGCTCTAAATAAAAATAAAAAAAAAAAAAGAGATCGAATAGGCGTTCCCGTAACTATTAGCTGCAAGCTGTCAGGGCAATAGGCCCGCCTGCTACTACCATGCGCTCCACGTGCTTATCACGTGCAACGCACAGGCCTCAGCTATAACCAGGCCACCGTAGCTGAATCCTCACCACCAAGGATTCGCACCTGAGAATACTACTCTTTAAAGGCTCCCTGCTTATAACCCGTTATTTGCTCACACAAGCGATGATAATAAAAGGTATGGGGTATGGTAATAATAACGTAGAGATTAGTATAGTCTATCGGTTACGCACATGAACATTTGCGGATTATTTGGAGAGTGTAGACGGAGAGAGCCTGGAACGTAGGACGAAGAACTTGGTTATATCTTCTTACTAATTCACGAAGCCTCTATGCAGGACTAAAGTATGCGTTTATGTAATCGTCGTCACGGCCCTTATATCCCCGAGTCCTCTTGCTCGTATGAATCGTGGCGATTCTAGAATGTATTCTACGCCTCGCACGTCTCCCGCAACCTCTGGCCTTCTAATCGAGGGATATACGTTTCAGGGCTCTCAAGGAACTACAGGCCGAGCGACTCGCTCGAGTGCTAGGCGATGTGGTAATGGATCAACCAGCTCCCTGGGTTGTCCATGAGGAACGCGATGACCATCCAGCCAGACTCGGGCAAAGTCGCCGTATCGCGACGAGGCGGGTTGTGCAGGTTGAGCATCGCCAGACTGCTGCTGTTGCTGCCGTACTTAAAATAGCCAGGACCGGTGCCGAGTAGGAAAAAGTCGTGGCCGTGCAGGTGCATCGGGTGCGAGCGATTACGAGCCGAGACGTCGTTGAACACGAGATACGCCTAGCGTCCCTCGTTGCCGGCCGGGCTGTCGATAGCGAGATATTCGGCGGGTAGGCTCGCGGCAGCGACGGCGCCGCCCTCGGCCAGCATTAAGTTCGTTGGCGAAGACCAGTTGATCTAGAGATAGGTTTCGTTTAGTGTCTAGAGGAAGCCCTTTGGCAGCTCGAGCGTGACTTTAGAGAGGTCGTAGGTGCGCACGACGGCCGGCGTGCTCGCGTTAAGGGCTAGGTGCGGTACTAGGCTCGCTGCCGGCTCGTCGCCGTATGTGTCCGGGTAGGATACTATAGGACTTATTGTATTTAGTTCGGCAGTAGAGTTTACTATGTAGCGGATTATGCTAAGGGTATTATTTAAGTAGTCGTTCGGGCAGCACGATGTTTGCTATATAGCGCTAGGTAGGGTTAAATATTAGATAAATAGGTTCCCCCCCTCTTTTTTTAATGTTTGATTAATTTATTAGAGCCTTACCGGAGCCAGTAATTACCTTCTAGTTAATTTACCTTAACGACGATGTCGTAGCGTTGCCCTATAGAAATTGCTACCTGGGAGAAATGTCTTGTTAGAGTAGACGAAAGTAAGGGGTTAGTGACACACGTTATCTATAGTGTAGGGTTTAATAGAAACAAAGTCGTTCGTAATAACGGTAAAGTTGTGGTTGTCGATGGCGAAACGGAAGTTTAAGTAGAGCCCTATATTAATAAGCCTTATTCGATACTTTTTTCCCTGCTTAAAGCGCTACTCGGACCGTGTGCCGTTACCGTAGCATCTCGAATCGGTCGTATTGTTGTAATAGAAGACGTTTTTGCCGTTGATGAGCGAGTTTGAGAGGGAGGGCGGTCCGGAAGGCACACGTGCGTATCACTATATGGCGAACGGAGAGGTATGACTCTAGTCCTGTAAGACGACTGTTTCTAGGTTCTCGTCGTAGTCTGCCGTAGCAGGTCCGTGGATGACGATCGGGCCCTGTAGACCGGCCGAGTATTGTATGCTGAAATGGGAATGATACTAGCTCTTTTAGACCTGTTAGTTAAAGTATGGACGATTCTGCCTCGAAGGGGGGATTTACTGTTCCGTATTGAGTAGCTTGCTACTTGTATGTGTAGGAGTGTCCGGGAGCCTGAGAAGGATTAATAGCTTGCGCGCAGTAGTGCGAGAGAGAGGGTATAGGCGTACTATAGGACACTGCGTAACCCTAGGGACACTATCCATTTCGTGGGTTCCCAGCTGCCTTAGGCCGTGGAAATGGATTGCGGTACTATTCCGTTCTATGCTATTGGTGACATGGACGATAACTGCGTAGTAGTTAGCATTATCGGCCGGCGAATCGTAGTTAAAATAACTTACCTTCGTCGCCCTAGTTGGCCTCGATTGTTGGTCTAGGAATCGAGCGGTTTACCGTGAGAGCCCATGTCTTATATCCCTGCTATTCTAAGTTAGCCTGCCATCCGTTGCCAACGGCGCAGCCCAGAGGAGCATGTATATCTGGTGCTACGGTGGTATTCTCGACTAGGAACTAGTATTCTCTTACTACGCTCGTGTATGGAGTTTCGGTGTACTAGTCCGTGTCGATGGAGTAGTTGCCCCAGCACTTTCGAGAGTGCGGACCGTTTATGCAGGCAGCGGGGACGTGGCTCTGAGGAAGAGCTAGTGTCATGGCTGCGCTGGCGAGTGCTATAGCTATGAGAGAATGGCCAATTATCTTCGAGAGAGAGGTGGAGGGTAAGTTTATAAGGTAATGTACTACATGGGCGTCTGGATATTCTATAATCTAGCAAGAGGGCAGAGGCTAAAGCGGACGGCCGCCCTCTGGAAAAGAGTTTCCACGGAGGATATATTTATTTGCTCTATGGGGTATGTCAGCAATTTCCTATTCGGGTAGGCTTAGTGGAGTCCGCCGGAGCCGAGGTGTTCCCGCGATCCCGTTGGCCGGAAGCGATAACGGAGCGGGATCTGGCCGAATCTTCTTGCGTGCTGCAGTCGGGTATGACCCTTAAATAAGCAATCCATAAGCTGAACCACTAACCACTCGGCAGTCCGATTACAGCCTTATAAATGGAACGGTAAGATGGCTATCGTCTCCGGCACTAGATGCGTCTTGGTTAAATAAAACCGAGTCTGTGGGTTCCACCGTGACGGCGGTTTCGATTGCGGGATTTATGTACATGAATCTTTAGCCTTAGCCGCCGTGGGCATATTAAGTGCCTGCAGCAGCTCCGCAAAGAGCTTATCTAGCTCGTTCTCCTTCCCGTCCCTGCGCCACGCCTTAGCGAGCTCGTGGCCCACGGCTCCGCGCTATTCGCAGGCCGCAATGTCGGCGCTATGCGTATGCAGCGTTACCGAGCTAGAAATGGGCGCCATGCGTAGGCCCTGTAGGATGGTGTCCAGGTGGTTAGCGGCCTTCTGCCCGCCACGGCTGCCGTACGCAACCACGGCAGCAGGCTTGCGGGACCACTCGTGGAAGAGGTAGTCGAGTGCGTTTTTCAAGCTGGCCGGCACGCTTTAGTTGTATTGCGGAGTTACAAAGACAAAAGCATCGTAAGAGCGCACCGTCGCGGACTAAGCGCGGGTGTGCGCGTGTGCATAGTGTGGCGTGGGGTTGGCGGCCGGTAGCGAAGAGGGCACGGCGGGCTCGTCGTATAGCGGTAGCCCCTGAGCAGCGAGGTCTAGTAGCTCGACGGTGACGGCAGCCGTCGCGATGGCCGCGAGACGGCTATGGATGTGGGTAGTAATGAAAGGATTGAGCCGCGGCTTTCGGGTGCTGCAAATAATAACGGCGATACGGTGCGGCATGGCGAGTTCTACGAAGAAGCATGAGTAGCGGAAGTGGGAAAGCGAATCTTATAGCGCTTACGCCCATGCAAGTTACCTATAAGTAGTCCGGACCGTTAAGAAACCACATGAGTAATTACCTCGAAATTGGTAAAGGACTTAACTACCTTAACTAATGATACTAATCTTCTCTCCGATATATATTATACCTATTAGCAGTAGACGGAACCCCGTAATTAACTTCCTAACTAATTCCTACCTATATCCTTTATGAAATCTCCCGAAACCCGAGCTATCCTGACGGTATGCTATTCCCCGTCCGGAAAGAGTACTGGCGTAACAGCGAGAGGATTGCTAGGGGCCTAGAGGCAAAGTTGGTGCCGGAAAGGGAGTAGGAGACATACCGCAGACGGCGAAGACGTGTCGTCCTAAAGGGGAAATTTAGATGGATACTCCTTTCGGACACTTTGCGCCGTGTATAAAAGCCAACCGGGTGCGCTTTCGTCTAACTATCTCGGATTAATTAATTATGTCTTCTGTAGCTTTTGCCGAACAGACGGCTCCCGCGTTAGCACCTCCCGAGTAGCGCTAGGCCGACGGATACTGCTTCTTGCGCCGCGTGCTTCTCCTGCCCTATCTCCCCAACGCTCGAGAGCAGACGCTCACGTGCCGGATTATTGTGATAAGCATCGTCTCCGTCGCAGCGGCAGCCGCTCCGCTCGGTAGTATAATTCTGATGCGTGCGTTGTTCCTATCTATCTCCGTCACCGTCCTGGATCGTTTTATATCTCTCTCTCTCTCTCTCTCTCTCTCTCTCTCTGTTTTATTTTTTTTTTGTTCGGGCTATCTAACAGCTGATTAGCCGCGCTGTAACCCATCGCCCACCACTTCGACACCTTAGCCACCACGGTGAATCTTTTAGTGGCCCTCTATTCGCAGGCCGTCGCGATTACGCCGCTGTGGTGGTCGAGCCTGGCCGAGGCTCGCGGCCGCCGACCTGTCTACCTTCTCTCTTTTCTGCTCTTCGGCATCTTCAACGCCTGCTGCGCCGTGAGCGCTACGATGCCCATGTTCCTCGCCTTTCGAATCCTGGCCGGCGGCGCTGCGGCGTCGGTGCAGGCCGTCGGCGCCGCGAGCGTGGCCGACGTGTGGGACCTGTCGCACCGCGGGCGGGCCATGAGCGCGTTCTTCCTGGGGCCGATGCTGGGCCCGCTGGTGGCGCCCGTCCTAGGCGGCGCGCTCTCGCAGCGCTGGGGGTGGCGAAGCACGCAGTGGGCCATGGCCGTCTACAGCGGCCTGCTCTGGCTGGCGGCGCTGCTGCTGCTGCCCGAGACCTCGGCCACGGCGGCACGCGGAGGAGCTGGAGCCGGAGATGCCGGGCCCAGGCGGCAGCGGCCGTGGCGCCGCGCCGCGGACGCGCTGGTGCTGCCGGTTAAGGTCGTGCCGCTGCTGCGCCGCCCGGCTGTCTTCGCGGCCGTCTCGTACGCTAGCGTGACCTTTATGAGCTACTACTTCCTCAACATCTCCCTCGAGACCACCTTCGCCCGCCAGCCGTACGGCTTCTCCAGCCTCGTCGTCGGGCTTATGTACGTGCCGGCCGCGCTCGGCTACGTGCTGGCCGGCGTCCTCGGCGGGCGCTGGACGGACCGGGTGCGGAGGCGCGCGGCAGCGCGACGCGCCCAGGCGCGCGAGGGCGAGCCCGACGTAGCGCGGCCGCAGCCGCAGGACGTCATCGGGGCGAACGCGTGGCTGGCAGCGGCCATGTACCCGGCGGCCCTGCTCGCGTACGGGTGGCTGGCCGAGAAGCACGTCCTGTGGATCGCGCCATGCCTGGCCAACTTCTTCTACGGCACCGGCAACATGATGGCCTTCAACGTCTCGACCATCATACTGTCCGAGCTGATTAGAGACCGTCCTAGCACCGGCGTCGCCCTTAATAACCTCGTGCGCAATACGCTGGCCTGCGGCGCTGCTATTATCGCCGGGCCTCTGATGGATGCGATTAGAAACGGCTGGCTCTTTACGGCTGTGGCCGTTATATGCTGGGCCAGCGCCGTTGCACTACTGCTGCTGCTGCGGAATGGGGAAGCGTGGGGAGCGCGTGATGCTGTGGAACCTAAGGGTTGATTGGGCATGCTGCTAGGTCCTAATAGACTGTGCGAAGAGTTATGGAAGCAGTCGTCCCGGTGTAACTGTCGCAAGTCTCGTTGATTATTCGCATTATAGATGGCTACTCTACTCCTGGTCGAGCCGGAGTATAGTTGCCGAAGGGAATAGTCCAAGCCCTGATTATTTCGCGCCGCAGAAGCAAGGAGCAAGGAAGCCCACGGAGTCGCCGGCGAGCATGTGATGTCAAAGCTAAACTTCTGGCGTTTCTTTGTTTTCTCTAATGTCTGATTGGCTGCTTTTATGTAGTCGCTATGGAGTTACTGAGTATTAGGTAGATAAATCTAATAGGACCCCGGAAACCAAACGAGGTATGCCCAAGAACGCCATGACCGCCCCGGCCGGGCTTTAGAAAAGCGGCGGATCGTCTAGAGGCCAGGAAAAGGAGTCGCCTATGGAGGGAAAAGCGAGGTCGAGGTTGGGGAGCGCGGAGGTCGATAAGGACGGCGGCGGCGAAGCATCTCCGGCAGCGCTGAATGTGGTTGGGTCCCAGAGAGAGGCCAGCTCGTCGGGTGCGGCGGCGGCGGCGGCGACATCCCTGCCCAGGGCAGCGTACACGCGGTCCGCTGCCGCCTGCACCGCGCCGTGGGCGTTCGCGGCTAGCGGGCAGCTGGGGCCCAGCCACTGGAAGACCTCCAGCGCCTGCGCCAGGCCGGCGCAGGCGTCGGACGCGGCGACGCAGAGCGGCAGGGCGACGGCGGCGCTGGCGAGCGTGACGGCGGCGACCCACAGCGCGTGCACGGCCACGGTGGAGCCGTACAGCGGATCCGAGTCGGAGCAGAGGGTGTGCACCAGGCGGATGACGTGCAGCGCGACGCCGGCGGCGCCGTCGACGTGCGGCGCGACTGAGGGCGGTAGCGCCGCGGCGGAGGCGGTTGCGGCGTGGTTGAC
>JAJJID010000629.1:0-18166 GCA_022204955.1 Macrophomina pseudophaseolina
CACTCTATAAATAAGTATACCTAGACCTAGAATTCGTAGCCCTCTAAATAGGTAAATACTATAATAGACGACACTAGGAGGCACTAAAGCTAAAAAGAGGGAATAAAGTTTATCTCCTTAGTAAAAATTTTAAACGAAAAAAGAACGACCGACTAAGTAAAAAATTAGACTTTAAAAAGATCGGCCCCTTCGAAATCGAGGAATAAATTAGAAAGGTTAATTTCCGCCTTAAATTACTAGACACTATATAGATATATCTAGTATTCTACGTCGCCCTACTCGAGCCGGCACCTTAAGACGCCGCGCCAATATGCTATATAGAGAAAATAATACCCGAGAACTTAAACGCCGATAAAAATAGAAAATAGGACGTAGAATAAGTCCTAAACAGCGGCTATATTAATGGTTAGTTCCGATACCTCCTTAAATAGGAAGGAGATTAGGATAATACCTAGGAACCCCTAGAACTCTACGACTATTAAGAACTTATTAATAAGTTCTATCGCCGAAATCTAGATCGACTAATACCGCCGATTCGTTATATATAAAGGACCCGAAGTTAAAATTAATAAACGGAGATAACCGCGCTTAATTAACTAACCCGGAACCCTCGGGTAGCGTAGAACCCGAACTAACGCTAGAAGATCTAATAAACTAGAACGACTCTATAGCGTTATTAGCTAAGGTATCGCTATATAAACGCTTTAACGATCGCTCTTTCTTGGCATTTTTAGAGTTAATAGGATTTCTAGCCTTATGGGCCGCCTTTAAACGATTTAGCTCTTTAAGGTTCTCGATGGATTGCGCTTTCTTATTTAATATTAGACCCCCACAGCGCTATAATAAAACCTTTTACTTGTGAGAATGCTCTAAACGGGACGAAGCGGCATAAAGTTTAGACGTTAATTTTAAAATAGTATCTAGGGCCTCTACCTTATCTGCGGTAACTTTTGAATAGCACGCTCTAGGCGAATAACTAAGAAGAAATTAGAATAAGCTAAGCGAAAGTAATAAAAACTTATAATTACCCTCCTTTACACTACTAGCGTTATAATAGATATTACTACGATAAGTATACTTCTCGTAACGCGAATATCTAGGAGCGATATAATATACTATACTCTTATCCTTCTCTTCTAGTAAAAAATATCGTGTACAAGAAACTAGTATATCGAGATCTAAAAGTACATATAAAGAATTAATCTTCGCACCTAGAAACTTATGCTTAGCTTATTACTTGTCGCGCTTACGTTTAGAAGGTATCGTAGAAGAGACTTATAAAAAAAAAATAAAAAGAAAAGATAGTAAGAACCTAAGATATAGGTAAACGAATAAATCTTCGGGCCAAAGATTCTTAAGAAGGGGGATAGTATTACGAACCCTACGGACGTTAGTCCCGTACGGGTAAATATCCCTTAAGGAATAGGAATCCTCACGGGAGGAAATCCCGTAGGGGAATACTAACTATAGAAAAACGGTACTTAAAGAGCTTAGTTAGAAAGTAGGTGGCGCAATAAAATCCCGTAGGGAAATAACTCCCGTAAGAAAACAGTTCCCGCACGGGAAGGATAAAAAGCTATAGTTATAAGGGACTATAGTCTAGTGGTATAATACTCCCTTAGCGAGGGTCGCGGGTAGAATCTAGAAAACTAGTAGAGAGGCACGTTACGCGATAATAAATAAGGTAGATATCGCTATTGTTCGTAGAAGAAAGTTAAAAGTCGGATTCTAGGAAATAGGCTTTAGCGCCTATATTACGTAAGATCTACACAACCCACTTATAGATCGAAAGCCTTAGTATTAATCTAACTCTTAGATTAATCTAATATTACGACTAATCTAATAGTCGTTCTAATCCCTAGATTATTATAGCTTTTCTATAGTATATAGAATATACTCGTTAGGTAGTACTTTAATCTTCGTAGTTAACTTAAGATTCTAATATAGACTTATTAGAGGTAATAAGCCTAATGCGTACCGCGTCTTAACCTATTACGTAATTACTATCTATCGTTCTAATCCTTTACCCTTTTCTTATCCTTTAAGGTAAACCTATCGTTACCCGACCCTGCTAGGTAATTCCAAAGCCTAGTGAAAGAGGCTGCCGTTATAAGTAGTAGTAGGCCCGGTTACTTCTTTAATTACCTTCTACTTTACCTCTCTTATCGATATATTTAATCGCAACTTTATCGCCTCCGCTACTTCTACTTATAATACTAATACGGCTTACTCGTAAGCGCCCGCTAGAGCTACCTATTCGACTTTTGCCTCGCAAGCAACCACGTATTAGTAGCTATAATAAGGTTTATATAAGTAGAAAGTAATTAGGCTAGAGGCAATAGAGGTAGGGGTTATATAATATACATTTAATAGAGTTACTACTGTTTAATACTATGCTAAGTAATATAAGCATATTACTGCTATTTAATACTATGCTAAGTAAGTGCCTAATATACAGACCCCAGCGGCTTTTAAAGCGGTAAGGATTAGGCCAGGAACCCCCTGTGAATATACTCTACAAGAGGTAAATTGTGTCCGATAGGGTGGTTTATGCGTTTTCGGCCTAAATAAGGGTGGATTTAGTATTTTCGTCGCTCATTACACCTTCACAGTAGTTTTATCCAACCATATTTTTAACATCATGTTAAATTATCCGTTTGAAAGGTATATTTCACTCCCAGATGCCTGGCATCCTTGATTTTACCTGTTTCTGCGCCTGCTAGTAGAAAATAGCCGAGCCCAATGCGTGACACTGGTCTGCAAGGCATCATTCTCAAGAATTAATAACAATCAAGAGTCATGATTAATGCGCCGCAAGAACTATAACGTCTACTAATGGGCACTTATTGTGACAATGTGCCACAGGTTCCCCGGCTCGGCTATTGAAGCAGATGCTTAGGGGGGAAAAGAGAGTAATGGCCAATTTAGGTGTGCTGCCATAAAGGTGAGCATGGTTTTTATCCACTCGTATGTGCAGACCTACTCCGCAACGAACCCAAGAACGAAGTCTCTCACAGCTGGTTTTGTAAACTGGCCACTTCTTGACTCCACCAAGCCAACGCGGTGCTCCCGTGCTCTGAATGATACCTCTGCCTGCGTGACGTCTGCCGCTGAGGATGCAGATACGATGCCCAGTCCTGGTGCTGGTCTCGATTGGCAGCGCAATGGCATGTACAGCCTACGTGCAATCAAAATTACGACCGCCTCACTCCCGCCGGCGCCTTTCGCCGGCGCCGCCTCCCCAAGGCCTTTACAGCAGTCCATGCCAGAGCAGTATCGATGCCAAGAGACCGTCCACCTCAGCACTGCCCACACTTACGCATTCCTCATGGAGCAAGCGAGATCTTCGCTGCTGGCCAGCACTACCAGCAGTGACAGCACCCAGCCACCTCCTCGCACGCGCACGCGCACGCGCGCAACGCACGCACGGCGCTGAAACTCATCTGCAGACGGCGCGCAGACCAGACGCGCAGCGAAGGAGGGGGGGGGCAGGTCAAGTCTGTGTTGTGTGCTTCCGCCGCGCAGCCAAGACGCAGCCAAGGCCGAGCGAGGACCAGGATAAGAAGTCGCAAGGAGGCGCGATCGTCATTTTATCAAGGGACAGTGAGGCGAGCGCGCAGCCCGGGCCCTGGCTGCCGCGAGAGCAGTAGATCGGGTGCAAGGCAAATCTGGCGCCTTGAAACCGAGCTTGCCCTTTTGTCTCGAAGGCTCCCTAACCCCTTTCAGCACTGACGAGAGCAAAAGGTAGGACGGGGAGAGCGGGCCATCGGTCCGAGCCCCCCCAACCCGCTATTGCAGCCAAGAATCTTCATGCCAAGCCGATAGTCAGGGTTGAGACAATCAAAGGAAGAGCATAAAACATATAACGACTCGTTAATGAAAGAGCTGAGTTTGGATAACAAAGAATGCACCGAGAGCGTACAACAACAATAAGCCGAGATTGCAAAACTAAAGGGTATCATATTTCCAGCTCTGTGTGAGCCGGATCTCGTGTAAGAGATAATCTCACCCAGATCCCCCCGGACCGCCCGTTCGTCCCGTTCCATGTCCGTGTGTAATACGCGGCTCTCGTTGCCTTGCCGCCTAAACTTCCCCCCGTTGTCCGACCTTATGAATAAGACGGAAGGGCACATTTTGAATAAGGGTGAATAAGCTGGCCCGATCCCTCCGATGGGGCCCCCCATGCGCTATACACCAGTAATACCCGATCAAGAAACCCACCGAACCATCTAAGCACCCCGCAAAGCAGCCTGCGCGTTTCTCGCGCCCTGGACGGCCAGCGCATCGGCGGCGATGTTACCCGGGTCGTCGGCGTGGCCCTTGAGCCAGGTGAAGATGGTCTTGGTGCCGATTTTTTCGCGCTCCTCGATGCGCGCCACGATGGGTTCGACGAGGTCCTTGTTCTCGACTGGCTTCTTGCCGGACGTCTGCCAGTTGTTCTTGCGCCACGACTTGTACCACACCGTCACGCAATTGATGCCGTAACTGCTGTCCGTCCTGATCTCGACGTCGCGCTGCAGCGGGGCTATGTCGAGGGCGCGCTGAATGGCCGTGAGCTCGGCGCGTTGGTTGGTCTGGCGGGCGCCGGCAAGACCTTCGGACACATTCCTGTGGAGGAAAGAGAGTTTAGCTTAGAAGATCACTAGAAGGATTAGACTCTGCCGCTTACCTCTTGTCCAAGGGCCCGAAAAATACGCCCACGCCGGCGACTGAGCCCTTCTTGCCATTTCCTAGCGCGCTGCCGTCCGTGCAAATCTGGAGGATGCCGCCCTTGGAGTCGCCGGTTGCCATTTTCTTGGTGGCGGCCATCTGCTCTTCCGTCTTCCACTCGACCTTCCCTGTCTCGGGGTTCAGCATAACGCGGGGATCAAAGCCGTCCTCCGCGCCCTCGGGCAGCGGGCCGGTACCGGGCTCCCACGGACCTGAATCTGCATCCTCAGCTGCAGCTGACTTCTGCTTCTTGGCCGGCGGCTCCTTCTTACCGGCCAATGTTGTCTCGGACTGGTCGTCGGGGTCGACGGAGATGTTCGACACCGAGTCGCCGGCCTTCTTTCCTTCCTTCACGAACGCTTCGGCTTCGGCGCGCGTGGGGAACGCCTTGAATTTGGGACGCGTCCAGCCAATGGTCTGCTTCTGCGCGGAAGGCCAATCAGTGTAGACGCCGGGAACACGGCCGCTCTGGACGGCATAGAACTTCTCGGGGTTCTCATTTGAAGCGGTTCCGGAGATGAATGCTTCAGCTTCAGCCGTGCTGGCAAAGGACTTGTCTGGATGTTGTGATTTGAGCATTAGCAAACGCAGCACGCAGTGGAAGTTGTTGGGTGGATGGATAAAGGGCACACGCACACACAGCACCCTTGAAGCCTTTGACTTGGGCCAGACAGTCATTCCAGTTGCTGTAAACACCCGGCTTGCGTCCGGCTTGCACAGCGTAGAACCTGGGCTCGCCCGCGCGCTTCCTCTTGGTGCCGGACGAGGCGTTGCTCGTGGCTGCGTTGGACCGCAGCTCGTCGTTCTCGCCCGCCGGCCCCGCAGTCGGCGATGCTTTGTCCTTGGCCATAGGGATGTTGAACACTAGGTTTGTGTGGATGTTCTCGTTGCGCCGCGGCGCCGCGTTTGCCTGCTCGACGACTCGTAGGGCGTTTCGGAGAAGGTGTTTGTTGCCGCAGCTGCCAAGGAGCTGCTCGATGCAGCTCTTCGATGGCAAAGTTCTCAGCGCTAGATGAACGCACAAACCGGCCGGGGGCGTCTGGCGGTGGTGGTGATGGTGGGGATCCAAACGCGTCGCGTGCTGGTTTCGGGTAGGCTTTCCTCGCGTTATAGCGTTCCCGACGGTGGCGATGGAGACTCGCCGAGCAAAGGATTGGAGCAGGGTGGTTCGGGTGGAGCGCGAGAGTGGAGTTCACATTGCTGGCAGAGATGAAAGGGCTTTGAGAGAGCAGCTTGTTGGCGGTCTTTGTCGCCGTTTCTTGCGCGGGGAACTCGCGCTGGCCCCACAGCAGCTACTCGGGCACTCAGTCTGGACCCTGTGCATGAAACAGGCACCAAGGCATAGAACAAGCACTCGCCCAGCTGCTACAGACAGGCAGCAAGGCACTGGGTGACCACTCACGACCAGCTATCGCAGAGGCCGAGGTGTTGTGGGCTTGGCACGAAGAGGAACCGCGTGCGGGCTGCTGCGAGAAGCGGGCGCCGTCGATCCATTTCCCCGAGCGCGCTTCTCCAACGCTTCTCCCACAGCTTGAACCTCTATCTGCTCGCTCAGGAATTCTCTGAGCACGTTCCTGCAGCGGCCGCTGCACAGCAGGTATGCCTACGCCCCCATCCGCCAGGCCGTCTGTGCCCGCCGCCACCTCACAACCGCCCCGTTCAGCAGGGTGACGCGAGGACGCCTCGTGGCAGCTGTCCCCGCCGCCGTTGGCAGCTTCGAGAGCGACTGAGCTCACGTTTCGTCCGGGCACACAGCAGCCGTCCAAGACGGGTGCTGTGCTCCCGGAAGGGTTTTCAGGCAGGCCCGGGGCTCGAGCTGTCTCGCTGAGGCGAGACGGCGCCGCATAGCATGACGTTAGGGAGTGGAGAAGCTGACCTTGGGTGTATCGCGACAGTAGCCTGAGGACAGTCCATGGTCACGGCATTGCTCCCGCACGGCCCTGATAAGCCATCGGTCTAGGTGAAACTCACGCGGCGCTACTCCACCGAAGTTTGACAGCAGACGCCTCAACACCACGAATAGCAGCCATGTTCGAGGTATGCCCGACAGTCGCAGCCCACATTAACGCAGCCGGGGCGCTCATGTACGACTGGGCAGGGCCGACACGCAGCAGACAGGTATCGGCTGCGCCTCCACCGCGCGCGCTCCGTCATCCTGACACCGGACGAGCTTGTTGAGATCCGGGCGGCGCAGAGAACCTTCGAGGGCGCGTACATCCGCACGGCGCTCGGGCAGTTTTCGTTCGCGCTGGTGGTGCTCAAGATCTTCACGGCGGAATTCTACTCGATTGGCGCGCTGTTCGCCGTGTACGGGGCCGGGGTGCTGTTCACCAGCCTGCTGCGGCGGCAGCACGGCAACAAGCAGTTCTTCAGCGAGGTGGGCGAGGACGGGCTGCACCGCAAGAAGTTTAGGACCAGCGGCAACGTCGTGTCGGTGCTCACGGCGCTATCGGTGGCAGCGTACGCGTCGCTGCTGTTCCTGACATTGAAACTCTCCTCCTGATAACTGGGGACGATGCTTTGGGCGGATTGCACAAGTCTCAACCCTCAACAAACGCCGGCGGCTTGGCTCGGGCTCCCCCACGACTCCGCGACGGCGCCAGCGCTGACAAGAATCTATCACGGAGCATGCTCAAACGGGTGGGGATCAGCGGGTTGGCGAGCTATCAGGCAGCGCAGCGAGCACGCCGTCTCGGGCGGGAGCGTGGGCGGATGATTGGCCGCGGAAGAAGCAAGGCGGAGCTGCGGGCGCGGCGGAACAGCTCCCAGCGCACAGCCGCCTGCTTTCGGCGTGTCGCAAGCATCAAGAACGAGCCAGGCCAAGCCAGAGCATGCCACGCTCATTGCAGCAGTGCTCAGCAAGCTCGGGGTCGGGGCGCCAGCAGTGAGGCGGGCCGTCACGATACAGTCAGTAGATATGTAAATCCCATCGATGCCTTCCCCGTCAGCAATTCTCACCCAGCCGCCGCCGTTTCTCTTCGCTACCACCGCTCGCTCAAACACCCCATAAACACCCTCCAGCTGCCGTCTTCCGCGGCCGCCTCCCGACGCCCGCCGCCCGCCGCCCTCTGCGCAGAACTTTTTTTTTTCTTTTCTTTTCCTTCGCCCTCGCCCGCCCGACTCCGCGCCGCGCCCTCAGTCCGAGCCAAACAGCAGACGGCTCTTGGCCTAGTGAGGCTCAGCCTTACCCACCGCCACATCATCGCGCCTGTCGCTTGACTCGCACCTGCACATCGCATCCTTGCGCCATGCCGCTAATTACGGATATATCTGATCATCACACCCCGCGCCCGCTGCGCACCACCGACCCTCCTCACATTGCTACCAAACTCCTGCGCAAGCAGTCCACCCACAGCGACGTTGCCCGCTCCGTTCTGATGAATAACACCATCCCGCCCTACCGACTGGACGGCTATACCCACCCTCCCGAAAACCACCAATCGCCACGCCAGCTGCCGGTCCGTCCGCCGCCGCCGCAGAGTCAGAGCCCGCGCATCCACCCCAACGGCCCCGGCCGTGCCCCTGGGAACCTTGACGGCCACGATGCTGCTGACCTGAAGCTCCCGCCGAGCGTCGCCGGCGCCCAGCTTCACCATGCCCTCGCCTCCAACGGCGTAGGCAACGCGCTGTCCGACACCCCTATGCCCACTGCCCCGAGCAGCCCCAGAATGTGAGTGCTTCCCCGTCGAACCGAACCGATCATCCTACCATTTCCACAATTACATCAACTGGTACGACGTCACGTCCTCGGCCCAATCATTGGTGGCTGGAGATCGCCCGTACCCACACCCCTCTCGGTCCGACTTCGCTGCACCGCGCTCTTATCAAACACATCAATTTCAGCCTCTTTCTTCCTCTCCAAGAGTTTACAACTCTCTAACAATGGACAGTCCGCCCATACGCCAGAACTCCGTCTCCGGCAGCTCCACGCCGCGCATCCGCCCCACCACTCTCGATATCCCCGGCCTCACAAAGTCGAAAGTCTCGCCAGATGGCCGCATTGCCCAGCGCGACCTGGGCGCTAAGCTGCTCATTGTCATGGTCGGCCTGCCCGCCCGTGGCAAGAGCTATATCACGAAGAAGATGGCCCGATACCTGAACTGGCTGCAGCACGAGACGCGCATCTTCAACGTCGGAGAGCGCCGTCGCATAGCTGCCGGAAGTGGAGGAACACACAATCCACAGCCGTCGCCAGGACTAGAAAGGCGCCCACAGGATTCTGTGCGCCGCCAGAGCATCAATACGGCTGCACCACAGGGCGCAATCGAGCAGAAGCAGCTGCTGGACCCGCCGCAGTTTGCCGCTAAAATTTTCGTCAATGGCGAGGCTGTGACTCAGCCCGAGACCCCGAAGAACCCGCCCGAGCCCTCGAAAGAGGAGAAGGATCAGAAGTTCCTAGAAGCGGCTTTCCCCGAATTGACTAAGGCCTCGACACCCGAGCAGCTGCCCGATCCTGAGAAGATGGACCAGGGCGCAAATTTCTTCGACCCCCAGAACCGGAAGGCCGCGCTCCTCCGGGAGCAGTGCGCCATGGAAACCCTCGACGAGGCCATCGAATACCTGGTTGACGGCTCCGGCACTGTCGCGATCATGGATGCAACCAACAGCACCTTGGAGCGCCGTGCAGCCATCATGCGCCGCGTCCGTGACAGGTGCGGCAGCGAGCTCAACGTCTTGTTTGTCGAGTCTCTCTGCAAGGATGAGCGTCTTCTGGAATCAAACATGCGCCTGAAGCTGTCTGGCCCCGACTACAAGGACAAGGACCCTGTCGCCTCCCTTGAGGATTTCAAGAAACGTGTTGCGATTTACGAGAAGGCGTATGTCCCGCTTGGCGACTACGAAGAGAGGAACAACATGGCCTATGTCCAGATGGTCGATGTCGGCCGAAAGGTCATTTCGCATCAGATCAAAGGGTTCATCGCAGCACAGGCCGTGTACTACCTGCTTAACTTCAACCTGGCGCCTCGTATGATCTGGATCACGAGGCACGGAGAATCCATGGACAACGTCGCCGGCAAGATCGGCGGTGACTCGGACCTTAGCCCTAACGGTCATCGTTACGCAAGGGCCGTTACCAGGTTCATCAATAACGAACGCGAAATCTGGGAACACCATCAGCGCGAAAAGACTCAGAACTCGCACTTCCCGCCGCTGCCTGGTGACATGTCTCCGCCCAACCCTTACTTCCTTTCCGAAGAGGAAGTCCCGGTTAAGAACTTCTGTGTCTGGACATCCATGCTGAAGCGTGCCATTCAGACTGCGCAATACTTCGACGAAGAGGAGTTCGACCTCAAGCAGATGCGCATGTTGGATGAGCTGAACGCCGGTTTCATGGAGGGGATGACCTATGAGGAGATCAGGGACAAGCACGCCGATGAGTTTGCCCTGCGCAAGCAGAACAAGCTTCAATACCGCTACCCTGGTCCCGGCGGTGAAGGCTATCTTGACATCATCAACCGTATCCGACCCGTGATTGTCGAACTTGAGCGCATGACTGACCACGCTTTGTTGGTAACTCACCGCAGCGTTGCTCGCGTCCTGCTGGCATATTTCCTGGGCCTGGACCGTAAGGAGGTTGCTGACATTGATTGCCCGCTTGGCATGCTCTACATGTTGGAGCCCAAGCCGTACGGTGTGGAGTTCAAGGCATACCGCTACAATCCTACCACTGACTGGTTTGACTACCTTCCGGACTACAAGCCCAGGCCAGCTCCAGAGGACTCTCACTAAGTTGGACTGCTCCCTTGTCGGTACCGGGCTTCTTCATCCCTACATTCTATTCGTTTTTGTCTTTTTTGCTACTGCAAAATATGGGCGGAGCCTACTTCTCTGAGGCTGGTTACCCGCTTTCTTCTTTCTCTTCTCTAACCAGTTGGTCGCATAGGGTGGCGTTTTCCTTGATGGCGTTCCCTAGTGCTCTTTACATCTCATGACTCAGCAAAGAGAAAAAGAAGGAAACCCCACTAGACCGAAATCTTTTTGTCAATGGAGACTGCTTTTCTCTCCTCAACTCTTACGTCCGTCCGTCCGTCGATTTCTCTCAAAGCTTAATCTTTCTTTACGGACCGCTTGATATCTGCAGCTGCGACCCGTGCGGCTCAAACTTCGTTTTTCTTCTTTCGTTTTATTGTAAGACTCAAAGACAAGGTGAAACAGGCAACAGTGAATCGGTGGTTGATATGGTGGCATTGGCTGGGGCGTTTTTTCCGCCTTCCTTTCTCTCGGTTACTGCGTGGTTTTTGCGTAATGTAAAGCAATGGCGCTGGCGGGATTCTTTGGTTGGTCTGCGCGCGTCCCCGAGGTGGGGGGACTTACTTTTTTTCGTTATGGAGAAACGTATAACTACTACATCTATCCCATCGCTCTCATGCTCTCCTGGTCGCGTATCTCCGTTGTGAACGGTGGTACCTAGTAATGTTCATTCAATTGATGTACGACCAGGGACTATGCCCGGATGAGAAGAGCATCCTCCGTCGATCCCTGGCTCAGTGGAATTCAGTGGAATTGACGTTGATGGGTTGTTCGAGTCAGGAGCCTGGCCTGGGCCTGGTTTTTCGCTGTACCTTGGAGATGGACGGCGGTCTGGCGGAGCGCGGAGATTGTTCCTTGGATCGAGACAGCGAGGGTATGCTGGTATGACGTCATCCTTCTGCCTCTCTTCGTGCGCACAGGAAGACTTGCGGGGTGTCGTTCGGTTGTGACAAGCACGTGAACATAAAACGAGTTGAGAATAAGAAAGTAGGCTACGATAGGGACTGCAGAACAGCCTTGCGTGGAACTGAGGGTACATGCTCTTAGTGCGTGCTTCGCGAGGCGGAAGTGATAGTGCGCTCGCTTCAGTGTAAGAGCGTGGTCGGGACTATGGCTGTGAGGAGCCTCACTACGGCAAGCATCATTAAGCCATGCGTGGGAAGTCGAAGCATTCGTCCGGATGATAGTGTCCGGAAATCTGTGGGACATTAGCGTCTGCCAAGTGCTTCGACTCCTACGGCGGATTCACTGGTACACAATGAATGAGACGGGCTTCTACGAAAGAATCACCCGCTAGTCGAAAAGAATACCGAGACAAGATCAGGGCTGCACTTGAACAAAACACTGATGAGCGCGTATATCTTGTAATGGGCCTAGAGGCGCGCCTGAAGGGTCATTAAGACTAGTGGGTTGAGGACTGTAAATCAGGAACTTCCGCATCATTCAGTAATGGGATTGTAGGAGAAGGGACGAGACTGAGCATCTACCGCGACCCAGATAAAAGCCCTCAGTGGTGTGGATTTAGAGCATGAAATCGCCACTGTGGCTAACCCTTTCTTCACGCAGCATATTCACAGTAAATTACCATCTCTTTTAGCGTGGTATACACTTCATTTTCGTGCACCATATATTTGGAAGCAAATATGAACATCAAGGATGCAATCACTTGAATTTGCACGATTTCATGCATTCGGATCTCTAAAGTTGGAACTCCCCTACATCAGGCCATCCGGAGCCTAGTCAATCATGCCGAACGACCTCAGCCGCAGCATGAGCTCTTCGGAAACCGTGCCATCAGCCCGCCGTCTCCAACTCCCTCCCACCGCCCGCAAAGCCTGCTTCCGCCCCTCGTGCAAGAGCTCATCTGCCGGCTCTCTCTCCAGGGCCTGTCATCGCTCCTCGCCTGCGCATGGATCTGCTAAACCTTTGTCCCGCATAATACACAGCACCCGGCGACCATGTTCCTCCTCGCTGCATATCCGCTCGCAGCCCTCGCCCCTCGCCCCCCCTCCGCGCCCAGGTCGTCGTGCAGCCGGCTCCAGTCAACCCTTTTTCAAGAGCCTCCTGGATCACAGCGTAGAAGTGTGGCCGCAATCCATCGCGGGCGAAGCGGACGCGCTCGGAGCCAGTGCATCCGAGGGCGAGGGCGCGATTCACCTGGGCTTGCGCCTTGCGCTCCATGTGTAGGCTCTTCGCCGACGCCGTCACCTGGAGTTTGGATCTCGATGCTGCGAAGTGGCCGTGGCCATCTGTCATGGCGTGGTGGTGCAGCGCAAGGGTGATGATGTAGGCGGTGCAGAGGAGGGTGTAGCATGACATGCAGAGGAATGCGACGTCCAGAGGGCTACCATGGTTTGCGGAGTCGGAGAATGTTTCTATTCGATTGGCGCCATATAGAATGGGATGGCTGGCTATTGTGTGGTGATTGCACTTGGGGCGGTGGATAGGGCTGAGGGGTCGACGGCAAGGGAGTGGGAGGGTGTAATCGTCGGCTGTCATCTCGGTGACCGTGTTCGCAAGTAGGCCTGTCATGCTATGAGGGTGCGGTGGGATACGCTGCATCACGCAATACCTCCGATTTCATTTGTCGGTGAAGGGTGGGTGATGGTGCCGTCTTACAGTTTAGCCAAACATCGAACTTCACAATCACAGTATACGATATAAATTACACTCGGTAAGTCAGTACAGCCTTACTCACTGCGACCTCTTGGCATGCACATCTAGTTCCGGTTCTATAGTTGTGTATTGCATGGCTTGTGGGTAGTTGAAGCAGTCGTCTGGATGGCTACTTCAAATCTCCGTTGGAGAAAGCGTGTCGTTTCAGTTCGGAAGCAATCTATCCTGACCCCTGCTGTGTTTGGAACGGTGCCAGCCGGTTATTCACCCTTATCGCCGCCTGGTGCATTGTCTCTGAATTTGTGCCAGACAACTGTCATCAAAGTCGCCCTCCACGATGGAAAGAGCAAAGTCAGTGCTAAAACGCAGGCACGGACGTGTACATTCCTTTCCGGATAAAACAATGCTCAATATTGAAAGTAGTGATTTGGATTTTGCTTTTGGAGAATGATCTCACTTCCCAAGAAGCGTCCTGACGACCATGGGAAACTTTGATAAGCTACGTCACATGTACGTGTATTTTCAGCCGACCCGATCTGTCAGGAGGCATATACGTCACTCAACATGTTCTGTGCTCGCCTTCCATGAAAACCCGTCACTCATATTCTGGAACACTACAGAAGCCGAAAGACGTACTTGCCTTCCTCCCGATTCTATTCATGGTCTTGAAGGTGCACTGCTTTTGGTTAGCTTTCAATCATATCTAGAGAGATGGCGTAGAAGGGCGCGCGCTCTGCAGGGGTTTGCCCTTCAATTTGTTCAATTTTATTATTCTGCCGGCAAAGCGGAGCAAGATCAATCCACAGAACAGATACTTGAGGGGATGCTAAGATGAGGCTGAGTAGCAATAGTCTGAATGAGCAACAAATTTCTCATCCAGTACGATATTGGTATCAGTGCTCTGATCGTAACCCACGGGATTCGGAATCGTTAAGATAACAGCAGTAACAGACTTCGAGAGCAATTAAAGCTCTTTCATTGATGTTGGCATAGTAGCTGTAACACTTTTCACTGTTTGTGTGCAAAGACGACCTGGGCCTCGAAATGATGAGTTGAATTTTAAGTATGTACGTTGCTGTCGGGTTCAAAGGTGGAGAGTATAATCCTTCTGATAGCTAGTTTGAGAGGAGTATCACGCTTGAGGCCAAGAACACCACATTTCTGTTGGGAAATTTACGTCAGGACCAAGTAACCTGCCCACATTCGTACGCGCGCGCTCTATCCACCACCAAAGCTCGAATAACCGGCTCTTCCACAAAAGCAGACGTAAATATGGAATGGCAAGCGTATCCACCAGTCTATTTTCATGCGGAAGTAAAAGCCACAGAAGTAAAGCGGGGGTTTCGCTTCCGCGGCATGCACGACAAAGTAATAGTCCCATTTCACCTCCTTCGAGTTCAAGACGCATGTCCGATTGCGCATCAGCGCTCTTCAGCCCGTCCGTCATGATCGTCAAATCATCGTGGTAAATAAAATGTTCCCCAAGCCGCTATGCACTCCCAGTCCCCTCCTCTTCACACATCCCTCCCGCCGCTCCACCCACGAAAGCGTAACCGGGCACGCGCCCTCCCTTTAACCACCCTCCATCGGTCTCACCGTTGCCCACTCTCCTCAGTCCAGATTCCCTTCTCCCCTAACATCCAGAACGTCTGGTATTGCCCAGGCCCAGCACCCCGCAACGATCCAGACTCCATGAAGAGTCTAGACCCTTGACGCAACGATTTTGCAACAACCACGACGAAAATGTACGTCTCATCGGCCCTTGTCTCACACGGGGAAGACAGAGGCGCATCTGTCACTCGCGTGTTGACTGCGTCAAAACTAAAACAAATAAAAAAATTAACCGATCCGGCAGGAACTTCCGCCATTCTTCTCCACAGCCAGGCCGGCGTCGACGCCGGGCATCAGCATGGCCACCCCCACCCCCCAAAACACACACACACACACACACACACACACACACACACACACCAACACACAAAAAAAAAAGTTGTCCGAAGACGTAATGGGTGTCGAAGGACGATGAAATGGCCGCAGCTGACCAGGTAAGCCAACAAAATTAGTTGGTCACGTTTTTTTTTTCTCCTCTGATCTCTGCTCGGCAACTCCGCGAGATCGGCAGCGTGCACCAGTTTAGAAGAGAAGAGCGGTGATGTAGATACGTCGAAAAAAGGTCCCACGGAGTCTGGAAAATATATCTGAGACAAGAGCGTAAAAACAGAGACAAGCGAGCCAAGTGATCTACCAAAACTTCGCGAATGGGGAAGGGCGTGAATGAGAGAGCCGAGGCGGCGTTGTCAAAGAATGCTTGACGGGGGGAGAGGGAAAGGGAAAAGGTGGCCTGATGGCTTCCTCTTGACGTTTTCCCTCGCGTTTGGAGGGGCGGAACGCGGCCTGTCATGTTTGGTGGAGGGGAAAGGTGATGGTTGCGGGTTATGCTGTGCTTTGGTCCAAAGCGCTGGGTTCGTCTGTGGTGGTGGTGCGCGGCCGGGCGGAAGTGAAAGCTGGAGGCGACACGACGATCTCACCAACCGCCTTATCGCTCTTCCCAAGATCGAGGCTCTCAAGCGGAGATAGGGGCAGGCGTGAAGTATTGCAGTTGAGGCTCTCCGTAAGAGAGCCGACGAAGTGACTTCGCCGCCGCCGGAGTGGGCGACTGCTCCCAACGCTATGGCTTCTATCTTGCTAGCCCGGGAAACAAACGGCAGCCTAACCGAGGTACGCAAGGGAACATTCGAGCGTTCCTTATACCGAGAGGACCCTCGCTCGAGCCACAACTGAAGAGCCCAGAGCGAAGACCCCGTCAAATGGTGTTGTGCAACAAACCCAGCACAAACGCCGCGAGCAGCTCGAAATTCGGCAACCTTTAGCGGACCGACGAGCGGGAATAAAGAAAAAATAAAAAGGGAGCGTCTTAATCTACGCGGGCATGAGCCCATCGTACTTCCCGATAAGGGCCCTAACGAGGTCGGCTGATAATGCTCATACCACGGGCCTGGGTCATGCAAGGCACGCGGGGGGACCGGCAGGGACCAGGCAGGGACAGTGGGTCGCAAGAAAAAGAAAAAAAAAGAAAAAGTGGTACGCTCCCGTCCGGTAGACACTATGGGTGGGTAGTGGGATTTATCGGCACTTTCTGGCGGCAATGGTCAGGGAGCGCGCACTCGTGTCTTGTTTCGCCGGCACTTCCTGATCGAGCGATGGGATGAGGTGGGCAGACCGTTAGTCAGAGAAAGGCAAGACGAAGGGTAAAGGATGTTTGATGAGCGGACAAGACCAGGGCGCGAGGCGTGATTGACTGGTTGGTCGGACCGATGTCTTGTCTGACGCGCCGGCCGGCCGAACTTTGGTGGCAACGGCGCTTCTTTCCCTTTTCGGCAATTTCACAACGTCGGCTGAGAGTCGGGGGGTGGCACACTTGAGTTCGACACGCGTTTGTAAGATAAAAGACTTTCCGGATGAGTTCCCGCTGATTTGTGTACGTGGGCGTGACTAAACACAGCTATGAACAGAATCAAGGACTATCAACAAGAGCGATCGTGAGGGAGGGACGGTAGTGAATTCCAGCCAGATGATGCAACCCCGGAAAAGACCATGAGTTAGATGGATGATGCGCGCGACTGTACAGATCTCAGACAAGCAGACAAGCAAAAAGGCAGGACTAATGATCGAACGCAGCAGATATACCAGCATCGCAAGAAAGCCTCCCAACCCATCTAGTCCGCTAACAGCGAAAGCAGAACAAGAAAAGCAGACCATCGACAACAGTCTCGAACACTACGTAATGCTAGCTTGCGTTTTTTTTTTTTTGTGTTTTTGTATGTGTGTGTGTATCGTACTCTCCGTGGACCCCCCCTCTTCCTCATTTGCCGTTCCTGAACTGGCCCCAAAGCTGCTTCATCCTCGCCACCTGGCCGTCGGTGAAGCCCTCGTAGCACGAATCGATACTGTAGTCCATGTAGTTGTGGATGGGATCGACGCCAGGAAGATCTGGACAGGAATTCTTACCCGTCGGGCAGCCGTCAGTGCTCTGGCTCTCGGCGCGGGTATCGGCGATCATATCGCCATCGCCAGTGCAGGAGTTGCCCTCGAAAGTGTGCAACAGTCCCATCCAATGGCCCGTCTCATGCACGGCCGTCATGCCCTGGTTGTAGCCCAGCGTCGAGCCCTTGGGCAGGGTGCCGGCCTGGACGTTGCAGCCGTCGTTCTGGTAGGTGGCCGGGGTGGGGTTGCTGCCGATGGACGAGGGCATGGTGCAGACGCCGAGGATGCCACCGGTCAGGTCCGACTGGAAGTAGATGTTGAGCGCCGCGTACGAGCCCTTGCGCAGCTCCTTCTTCATGGCCGCCATGTCCGCGTCTGCGCCCACCGCCCACTTGTCGTTCGTCGTCAGCTCCCGCCCCTTAAGCGTGAATGCCACATTCGCCGGCTTGTAGGCGTTGTTCATGACGGCGAGCTGGTCTTGGACCATCTGCTCCCAGTTGCTGTACTGCGGCTCCTTGGCTTTTGTCACCACGACGTGGAAGTACGTGTCGACGTTGATTTGGGCGTTCTGCCGCGTGTCGAACAATGCGCGCGCGGCATGGGAGCCGCCCTTGCCGCCCTTGCCTAGTGTCTGGTGCGCCTTGATGAGCTCTTCCTTTGCATGGTCGGCTTGGTTGGTGCCGCAGTCGAAATGTGAGATGTTGGCGATGACCTCGGCAACTGCCATGCCACCAACAGAGGCAAGGAGGAAGAGTGACTTGAGCATCTTTGGAAGTGATGCGAAGAGATGTGCAGGAGGATCTTCTTTCGCAGCTTTCGGCAGGGACCTGTGGTTCGCGGTGATATCTAGTTGGAAAAGGAAGGCGTTTGCCAGTAAAACGAGTCCGTGTGGGTGTGGGTGGCTGAGAGGATCTCTGCGTTACCGAGTGCTGATGTTGAACACTTGGATGGCATGACCGCGATATTTATTCGAGTTCTTGCCATGTTCTGGAATTCCTACCATGTGGAGGTCATCTAGCGGACGTGATAGACGGCTCTCTAGAACGTGGCTGTGGCGCACTCTGGAGCTTTTCCACTTTGATGCAAACGGTAGGCTGTTGGGGTG